>JANSTV010095601.1:4180-20002 GCA_027564135.1 Lestremia cinerea
ATTTTGATTTTTGATAATGCAGTCAACAACAAAGTGCAACTATTGAATGCACAACATGATATATAATTAATCACTGGTTGTGGAATTACAAAATGTAGTTTGTGAAGCGTTTTGAAATAAGTTAATTAATTTTTATGGTAATTCTCTATTGACTCATAAAGAAGAAGAAGAAGATGAAACAACAGCTAAAATCGAATACATTTTACAATTTAAAAAAAAAAAACAAAGAAAACAAAACATAAATTGATTATTGAAAATAAAAGTGCTTTCAGTAATTTTGGAGAATTTTGAACCGCTTCGAACTATTCTTTTGTTCTAAGGCGATTGATATTGTTGTGTTGTGGATGTGCTCAATTTATGTGGAATGAACGATGGAAGTTTTTTCTTTTTTTTTGGAAGATTTCCAAGAAATTTCGCACTCAAATCGAGAAGGAGGGAATCGCATGGAAGAAATGGAGAAATAAGGCGAGAGGAGCAAATGGGATCAAGGCTTAGTCAATTTTCTGTTTCGAAAAATTGACATTCTAAAATATTGCTCATAATTCTCCTTCAAAACTTCCAAATGAGAAAAACTTCAAATGATAATGAAAGAAAAACAAGAATCTCTCAAATTCGACACAAGATTTTATCATGAAGATGTCATTTCCGCATATAAAATATATAGTCGACATATAGCCTAGTAAAGTATCACCGTTGCTGGCTGGCTGGCTGACCAATTCTAGCACTCGCTTTTATGCTTTTTCCAATAAGCTTTTGTGGCATCACCGGCTTGAACGTAGCGTATCACATCATACAAAAACAAGCGAAATTTTAAACAAAGAAAAAAAAGCCACTCAAATCAGTTGGAGATTGATGTTGACATTTTGAAAATTTATCTCATAAGAGTTACCTTTTACAATTCTGAATCACACCGAAAAATCATTGCTAAAAGACAAAAAAAAACTTGAAATAAAACATTCGCCAAATACTCCAGTCGAAACTCCACGAGGTTTTTGAATTATTTTACAAAAAAACCACAAACGAAACACAAATCGAGAAAAAGATAACAGAAATCTCATTCCGACAAGGAAACACCCGAAGAATTGTTTTGCCAAATTCTGTCAAAAAATTACCTGCAGAAATCAAGAATAAAGTCCCAAACGTATTTCAGCCAATCCATTCGAAATCACGCAAGTGACGATGGCTGTTGGTCCGCGAGCTCCGTTCGTTTGAATGGAAATGCAACGGCCAATTGCAAACGAAAACGAAGAGAGAAACAAAACATTTAAGAATTCCATCGAAACGAATGACAGACGTTGAGACCACTGATACTTCCGCCAAACCGGAAAAGGAGAAATTTATAATTTTATAATCGCTTCATTTGAGCTAAGAAGAAAATGTTGTTTTTTTGATAAATTTTCAATTTCGTTTTTTTTTTTCAAACAAAAATTTGTCATAAAATTTGTTGAGATCGGATTTTAGTTTCAGCCAGAGAATACCAAAATCATCAAATAAATGCAAAATAGATTATATTTTGTCTTCCATGTTCTCAAGCTCAAATAAATTAATAAAATAATTTGTTGTGTTTGAAATTTTTTTTCGAATGATTCAGCCAGACTATGTTGCAGAGACGTCAAATTGATATTGGGGTTCATGGATCCGTCGAGGCAGTAATCTTGTGAAGTTGGTCCACATCCGATGGAGTCATCGACAATTTTCTAGCGTTTCGGTTTCGCTTTATTATCTTGATTGGAGACGTGTTTGCCTGAGATGTGGTGACCGTTTCGAAGGAATTGAAGCTGTAGTGTTTGCTCTTGATCGTATTGATCACTTGCTGGAAAAGCAAATCAAGAATATTGTCATTTCAGGGAGCTCTGAGGGTCTGCGGGAATTCTTACCAAAACCAATTTTATTAAAAACACAGCAAACGTGAGGAAGCATATTGTCATGAGAGCAGCTTCTGAAGACGGAAAATCCATGCCTTGACTGTGGCCACTGTCCATGAAACCTCTCTTCGTTCTCTTCTTCGACTCTTCAGCGGGTTTTGAGGGCCACAATGCAATGAAGCGTTCGTCTTGTAATGGTGAATGGAAAAACGAAAGCTCATCATCAAATACTGCATTCAGTCAACGGAATGACCCAACTTACGGATATTCGACACAATTTGATCGCGAAACTTTTCCAGCAACTTGATTTTGTCCTTTATGCCTTTTGAATTCAAAACGAATGTCTTTTGGACATCTCTCAGGAATTGTACAAAGCTGGAAAAGCTCAAAACGGGTGGTCGCTTCACTTTGACCACTTGCAGGACAACATTATCCTGCGCGGTATCGATGTCGGCTTCAATTTCTGCCTCGGTGGTGGTGCTGTGCGCGTGTACGAACTCCGGCCTCACTGTATATTCCTTTTCAGGTGAAGAGTCTTCAGACATTTCCAATTTGTCATTCACTTTCATCTGATTCTCGATCCAGTTCGGAGTGATGGTGGTTGTTGGTTCCGCGTTGGAGTGTTGACCGCTCACCGGCGAATACGATTCATTCATATACCGCTTCGGACTGATCATCTTGAAGTCATCCTTCCAATGTTTGTTTGAAATTGAATGGCTTTTGTCGCTGGTATGGAATGTTGTCGCCGATGACCAAGGATCCACGTACAGCATCCGATTCAATCCGACTTCATTCGAAGAATTTCTGAATTTGCTGCTCGAGCGCTCGCCACCAATCCATCTGCCAGAGCTGGTGTTCTTCAATTCCGGTAAATCGTTCTTATGCTCGTCCAAATACTTGTGGAAATGTTTCTCGAAATCCGGACCAATGATTTCCTCAAGATCTTCGTACTTCAAGTTGTCAATGTCCTTCTTGGAGTAAATATCCGACAATACGGTTGAATGCTCGATGGTCAGCTCGTGCTTGCTGACACTGCTGGTCGTTTGAGGTATTTGAATCCACTCGCAATTCGTCAAAGCAAACAACGTCACTGAAACAAGCCACGAGACACTTTTACGAGGCACAACACGATCGATTGTCATTTTGAACGATGCAACTTTCAATCAACACTGAGTGAAGACTGCTCTCCTTACACGAGACAATGTTACCCATCGTTCGGCACGACACTATTTTCTCTTCTGAGTCTGCCTCAATTCGTTACGTTTCCACTTGGCAAAATGCATTTCATATTTGAATCGCTCATAATCGCACCTCAGGCCGGAAATACAATTTCATACTCGTGCCATTCAGAGCGTAGCAAGATGTCTTCATGCGTTGCTTACATATGACAGGAGACATAAATCACGGTTCAAAGAGCATTTTTCCATTCTGCTTGTGCTGCTGTGATCGTTGAACATTCAGTCGCTACCTCGATGATTATTCTAACGCGTTACCTTGATTCAACTCGGCCATTACTCAACTTGCGCCGAGAGCAGTGAAGAGTTCACACGTTTTTCTCGCCGGCGGGTACTTACAACCTCTGGTTTCGCTACGTACCAGGACGAAGTGATTGGACTCAAAGAAATGCAACAGACAATATTCACAACAAACATTCATTTTATTAATTTCAAACAACCCAACCACTCAACTTAATCAAAATCGAATTTGAATTATCTAATTTTTAAAGAGAAAATTAAGTAACTGAATGACTAGAAGATTCTTATGGCCAATCGTTCAAAGAAGAACTATTATATATCGTTCGGAATGTGAGCCCATCTCCTTCCGGTTTATGAGCCGAGGGAAGCAACACGTGGCGCCACCATGTTCTGAAAGTAAGCAGAAAGGAAAATCGTTGAAAATGTGTGCCTCGCCACGACCAAAAGCATAACCCACCTGCCGTTCGTTAGGCCTAAAAATAGTTCGAAATTTCTTCTTGGTCCAAAATTGTACGGATTTACAAAGTTTTTATTATAATACTCCATTCGTTTGGCTTCCGCCTTATTGATATGTGCTTCAATGCTTGTCTCCCCCTTTCGGATCAGTCTCGAATGCCATACGGTCAACGATCCCAAGGCAATCACAACCGCTGAAATGATTCGTTTCCGTAAAAATCGTCATGTCATTTTTCGCCGGCGCTACTTACCAACGTTGATGAAAGCCATAAAAATGACAGCCCGTCGAATTGAGCTGTTCAACAGAATCACATGTTCATACTGATCGAGATCATGCTTAGCAGGCAGTATTCCATCGTCACTGTATTCGTTCATCTCCGTAACGGGAATTATGTGACCAGATATGTTGTAACGGACCGGATGACCCACAAGAGGTTCTGTCTCGGACCACCCTTCGTCGGGTCCAATCCACAGATAGTTGTATGCGATTTCCAGGCCGAAAATGATCAAAAACAGCGAGCCAATCACAGTGTATAGCATATACAGGTAGAAGTATCGGTGATTACCGTAGCCAACGCAATTGTTGAGCCAAGCTGAAATGCAGATAGTGGATTATGTACCGCTCTGAATCGGAAAATTTCGACCTGGACTTACGACAATGATGGTCCATTTTTAGAATGCATCGATTGCATACCGAACAGTGGTGAGTTCTAGTCGGCTTCGGGGTCATACATTTCTTACAAATGCTCACTGCTTTGTAGATTTTACCCTAACGGAAGACACGGTTCATGAGTCGGGATTTGATGGAGTCGCCACGTCGGCTGATGCTTACCTTTGGTGGAACACCTGGTGGTGTAACCACGGCCATGTAATAATGGAAGCATACATTCGTCAGCAACCAATATCCAAAGACGATCAAAGCAATTGCGGTCCACGGACTCTTTTCCCACCAAAACGGTATGCCTACCCAATGAGCAATGTACACCACAGCCCCTGTCAGGAGGGTGACTCCTATCACAAAAAACTTGAAATTAAAATTATTTTTGAGTGACATCGTGTTAATCGTTTCGGAATTGGGTTAAAAATCGATTTGAATGGCATTGGGAGAATAACTGAACCTACCGGACCGAGGAGATGGGTAAAGTTATCGACAAACCAAAAAATTGGCTCCATGCACACGTCCGAGGCATAATCCTGGCCCATGTGATGGTTGTAGGTCAATGATCTCAGACATGTTTTGGTGTAGATGTATCGTTGACGGATTTCATGTCTGAAAAATTGCAAGTTCAACAATGAATGCTTGTGCGAATCGGGAATGAGAGAGATTTGATCAACTCACGATAGATTCTTGGGCAGGTCTTTGAGCCTCCATCGTATGCGACCCATAATATGATTGAAAACGAAATGCATTTAGCTGAGCTAATCGTAAACCATTGTGCGCGTTAATTCCAAGTAATTTCGGTGCGATTGTGGATTATTTACAAAATTTTCTGCATCACAATTGTCACATTAGTGATTTTCCAATGAACTAATGGGAATGACTTTTGACAGAACTGGAATAATGACATTTGGCCAACTTCACGCCTAACCGAAACTTTCAAAACACACAAATTAGAAGTGCCGAAAACATGCTCAAGTTTCGAAGTCATTTGTTGGGATTTCATTCGAAATTCAAAGGGAATTGTTTATTTCCGAGGCGAAACTATGCGCTCGCTGTGAAGTAAGGATTGTCTGCTATCAAATTCTCGAACGTATTGATTCCATCAAAGCGGTTTTTGCTTCATTTTCGTAGGCACAAACCGGGTTGGGAGACAGTCGTCGGATTGGAAATTCATGCACAAATATTGGCTGAATCGAAACTGTTTTCGGGCGCTGCGAATGTATTTACGGCTCCAGCCAACACCAGTGTCTCACTGTTCGATGCGTCGATTCCGGGAACCCTACCGGTATTCTCATGTTCAGAACTAGCTTCGAGGCAAGCATTCAAATGGGGCTCATTTTAGGTGCTGAATCAACGGTGCGTTGAGGTCGGTGTTCAAACTGGCTTATCTCTCTCCTGCAAAATAAATGAAGTCTCGATGTTTGATCGGAAACATTACTTCTATTCGGATTCCCCTGCTGGATATCAAATCACGCAGCAACGTCTGCCGCTGGCAGTGAGCGGAGAAATAGAGTTTCAAGTGACCAAAACCAAATCGCCGTACACCAAGAAATCACGGATTCACCAAATCCAACTGGAGCAGGACAGCGGCAAATCGCTGCATTATCCAAAACAGAGATTGTAAGTGAGATTCAGAGCGGGTCGATTCAGTGTTTGTCTATTGGCGATTTCTAGGAGTTTGGTTGATCTTAATCGTGCCGGAGTGGCTTTGATGGAACTGGTGTTCGAGCCGGATCTGACGAATGGCGAGGAAGCTGCGGCCCTCGTCAAAGAACTAATCCTTATTTTGACGAGACTGAATGCGTGCTCCTGTAAAATGAATGAAGGAGCCTTACGTGTGGACGCCAGTGTTTCAGTGAATTGTGTCGGTGAGCCGTTGGGCACCCGAACTGAAATCAAGAACATCGGCAGCGTTCGAGGAATCAACGAAGCTGTCAATTACGAAATTAATCGACAGTTTGAACTGATAGCAGCCGATGAAGTCGTCAAAAATGAGACCCGATCTTGGGATCCGATAACCAGTACAACCATTGCGATGCGAGACAAAGAAGTCATTCAGGTGTGTTTGCGAGAATGTCTTATGAAACACATGTAACGTCGAGGCATCTTTTGTTTCAGGATTATCGATTCATGCCCGAGCCCAATCTACTCCCGTTGAATCTGAATGCTATTCAGGGATTCGATTTGAACGAAATCAAAAGGAATTTGCCCGAATCGCCGGCTCAGACCAGAGAATCGTTGGGCGGCAAATACAATTTGCCAGAACTTATAGTTCAACGATTTGTGGTGAGAAAATTCACATTGTCAAAACCATTCCAGCAATTCATCACTTTGATGATCTTTTCAGAATGACAGTGATCTGCTAGAGATCTTCATAAATGCAATGAAAGGACGAAATTTGGAAATGTCGCAAACTGCCGCCAATTTCATTCTAACCAACTTTTTGCATCTTTGCAATCGCCTCGAGGTCAGCGTCGATGAGTGGTGAGTGAGATTTAGTCAAAAAACTCGAAGAGCTGTTGATTTTGAAATGAAGATTATATTTCAGTCCAATAACCGCAGTGCAGTTAGGGGATATTTCAGCTCTGATCCATGATCGTCAGATCAACATCAAAATCGCCCGGCGAATACTGAGAGCGATCGTCAAAGACTCATCCGTATCGCCTCGAAAGGTAATTTTTCGGCAAAACCGACCAGTTCGAATGAAAGCAACTAACAACTTCCGTTGTCAATAGATGGTCGAAGAGAATGGCTGGTGGCAACTCACTGACGAAGAAGAAATCACGAAAATTTGCGAGAAAGTTATGGAAATCTGTGCGCCAGAAGTGATCAATTATCGAAAGGGCAGTGAGAAGAAGAAAGAGAAAATCATGAAGAAATTCCGAAGGAATCTGGAAATTCAATCGAATGATCTGATTGACATACACCTCGCTATTAGTATTCTGAAGAAAATGATCGGTTGATTTAGTCGCTCGGATCTTGAAGATGTGTGACGTAGATTTTGTTAAAGTTTTTCCTTGGGAATAAATACATCAAAAACCAACCGGAAGCAGTCTCATACAAATTATTTATTCGAAAATCGGAATCCACAATCGATATTCATGAAATCGTTGTGTTCAACAAAATCGATTCTTTCGCCGATGATATTCTTTTGCTTCCGAATGTTGATTGCGATTGAAGCTGCAGATAATAAATTGAGTTTGGCTCCAAGCTGGCAATTTTGAAATGGGTTTGCTCCTGTGGAAGAATTTCAAGAAAGGTATTGTGTTCAACCAGCGGCCACATCGAATCTTCACTGGACCTCACCTTTGGCGTGAACGCCTCATTGTAATAAAGCGATCCATTGCCGATGTTCAAATATAATGCCCAACTGATCTTGTATCTCTGTATGGGATAATCGGAATTCGGCGCCACCCATGACACGTCAACAGCGACACTGGAATTCGACAAAAGTGCCGGCTGACGTTCAATCGTGAAATTCTTCGGCGCAAGCAGATCTTTTGGCTCTGAAACGTAAGCGAATGTCATTCAAACCATCCAGTCAGGTCAAATCCAGCCATCGACTTACTTTGTTTAAGTTGAAAGAGCTCTGTATCGGATGAGTATCCTCTGATTCCATTCTCACCGACGGCAGCGACTCGAAATTGATACCATCTGCCGATACTCAAACGCATAACTGCTGAATGTCTGCGGGAAAATCGCTCTGAATTATAATTGCTTGGATTCCTATAATCTTCAAATGCTTACTCAGTCCAATGATGTGTGTTGAGGTTCGATGAAGGGCGTGTGAAATCATGACGCTGCAGGGGATACCAGGCTCCCATTTTGTGAGGATTCGTTCTGTATCCGGTGTGGGATCGAGCTTCAATCACAAATGCCATTGGTGGATAGTCAGATCCATTGAACCACTCCATCGTCCAGTGAAGCATGGCCTTTCGTGGACGACGATTCTCTAAGCTGATCACTGTCAAATTGCATGCTATCGGTGGTAATAGGGTGTCCATCGTGCTATCTAAATTTTCCGGTTCTTGACATGTCAGACATTGTGCTCCGCAGCATTTCATTGAATTCGGACATTGATAATCACTGCCCGTGCAATCGTCGAAACAGTCTCGAGCTGCGTTTAGTTTCGTTGTCGGGCAATCGCCATGCTTTTGCAGCAACATTAGACTTTCAATACAATGCCTGTAGTCGCACTGGAATATTTGAAAGTGAGTGTGATTCTGTTGGTGAATTTGTGAAATGAACGCACATTTTGATCGTTTATTTTGCAAAACCTCAACTCGCAAATGGTCAACAGCAGATTCTCTTCGATGTTCCACGACAGCACCGACCGATTTGAGTTCACACTGCGCGCTGACGATCCGATCGTTTGAATGATTACACATACTGCTACGATACATACTCGATCCAACGACCTGAGATACAAGCGAAACATATTAGGATGCCTTTGCTGAATTTTCGATCAACTGATTGATTGATTGACTGGCGATTCGCAACATTCTCGCAAAATCTCGTTGTCTCGCATTGACTTGAAGGATTAGCTGTACTATGCTATGCTTTCATTATGCAACAAACAAGTTTCAGTCGAGACGTGAGTGGTCGAAAATGAAGCGCATCAATCATGCATCAAATCGATAGCATCGACCGTAAAATCGATCAAAAATCGTTCACTTACATTTCACACTGTTTCCTCGCACTGCGTCGAAATTAATAAATCTTCATTTGTGATGCATCGCTGTGGGCAATATGCAACTTCGAACGGAAAACAATTAAAAATCTTTCTCGCAGAAGCGTCAAGAAATGCCGATGCAGCCCGTACTCGATGCGATATGGAATTGAATTAACGATCGAACGATAAAAAACCAATTCAGAAATCGCGATCAAAACGAATTGTGCTTGCGTTTGGCTGAGATGAATGGGAATGGTATTTATGCAGTAAACTGCGGTTGCGAATGAAGATGAAATCAAAATGCAGCTGAACTGCGGATGCGGTTTATATGCGACGATTCTGCCAGCAATGAAGATGGCGTAAGAGAGAAAGAATGAGTGAGGGAGAAAGATGGAGAGAGAGTGGGACTGAAGAAAAGAGATGAAGCTACCAGAGCCATAGTCCATTGAAGGAATCGAGGGAATTGACGCAGTTTGATCGAAATTATGATGATTTTTGGCATCGACTCTTATTCAAATCGATTTACCGCCAGCGAGATTCCTTCTCGAATTGGCAAACACTTGGGCGATTATGCATTCGGATTCGGAGCGAGGGTACGCGCTGGATATTGACCTCATTGTACTTTTGAAATAAATCCATTTTCCGTTTTTGTTTTCTTAGCAGCGATAACGCTTGAATCAACCGATGTGACCGATGAATGGGCTCTCATCTCACATAAAATATTAAAATCATTTGCATGATTTATTCCACGTTGTAAGATTGAAATGAATTTGTTTTTTTCATTTCGTTATGGAAATGCCGTGTTTCTGCATCAAAATTGTTCAATTGTTAAAACAATAAAAATGCCATTAGTTTGCATCGCTGAAAGGCCGGAATATCGAATCGTGTATAAATACATTTTAATGGAATCGGAATCTCGCAAATACCCACTGACCAACGGAACACCAATACCGAATAACATATTCAACTTTGAGCATTCGGTCATTGACGAACAAGCGAAAAATGTCGTCAAAGACTTTTCTGGTGGTTTCGTTGAGCATTTTGATGGCATGCGGAAGTGCCAAAGGGGGAATCATTAAAGTGAGTATTGGCGGTCGATAGACTGAAGGGATCCCGTCATGCATAGTGTTTGTTTTTCTTTCAAGATTCAGCAAATTGTCGGTTACCTTTTGGACGCCTTCGACGACTATTCGGTGTACGATGGTAGCAGTTCCGAGGAATTTCAAGAGACGCCAGTTGATTGCATCAACATTTCACCAAATAAAACGGGAATAGTTGCGCCACCGTTGCTGACTACTTCGGATCTTGTGCCGGGCTCAGTTCTGGTGACGAGCACCACCCAGACGAATACGATTCCGTCCACGCCAATTGCGAGTCATCCATCCACCGAAAGTGCTAGTGGGTCCACCAAGTCCCCTATGGAGCCTCCGGTCGATTCTTTGACAACAAGCTCAACGACCGAGCCCACCGCAACCACGATTGGGGCATCCACCGAAAACACTGCGACGGGTTTGCTCTCAGCGACACCTCCCAGTGCTGTACCCGCAAATGGAGCAAATAGCTCTTAAATATTGAGTAAACAGCTGCCTTTCCAAATATCGCCGTTACTAGTAAATGTTGTCAAGCAGATAGGCACTTGAAATAAAGCAACATCCGAAAAATGAAGTGAGTTCGCCTTTCTCTTATCTTATCACCATCTGGAGTGGAACGAAAAGTGGATCTGTGGGACCTGCGCTTGGAATGAATATAAGATGAGTTCCGAATCGATCGTGCATTCGGAAACATTCTCAAATTATCGATCAATGTGTGCATGTAAAAGAAGGAGACGTTGGAGAAAAGATAGAGCTCCGAAAATTATTGACGAGACTCTCACAGAGTCACAGAGGGAGAGGTTATGGAATTTCTTTGCGGATCGCACCGGTTGATTTTTCGCTCATTAGTGCTGTCCGGCCACCCTATTTAGGTCATCTTGTGCGACTAACTCAGGGTTTCATGACCCCCAACTACAACGGAACGGCGCCGATGATGTCGGTTGAGTGCCAAAAAAGCGAGAAAAAGACAACAAAAGTCGATTTCACATAGATTCGAATTTCAATTATTGACGTCATGTCATGTTGCTTTATTTCAAATGTCACGTTCAGGAGACAACGACGGAGACGGAGATTAAGCAGTCAGCAAATTAAATCCAGATATTCTTCCATCTTCAGAAACAGTGGCGTTCGCTACTCCACAAAAAGAAAATGTGATATGCTCGAAGCGACAATAGACTCTGGACCGTCTACCGATTTGCAGGCTTTTATTGCATAATTTCCACAGAATTCGGCTCTGCAAAATGGGGTAAATAAGAGACATTCTTCGCATGAACTGCATTACGTTACCCACAGTAAGTTGAAACCCACCGTCTTCGATTCTTCAAAAACTTAGTTACCGATCTTCGATTGAATTTCATTCTCATCATTTCGAATTCCGTTCCGAATCCGCTTCGAAGCCACACGCCGTATAGCAACGAACTTTGAATCGCCGAAAGAATCAAACGACACACGCATAGTCGACGACCCTCCGCTGGCGGCTGGGCGACAATGGTCTCATTCCCGTCGTACACCAGTCTCTGGCCCAAAACTTGGAGCGTTTTCCGGAAAGTCACCCGTTTGAATTCCGGATGGCTCGAATTTTGAATAGAATTGGTGCATGTCTCGACTTCACCAATTGCAGCTACCTTCACAACGTTGGCTGTCTGCGAGACATTCGAACTATCTTCGAAAGCTGACATAAAAACAAAGTGAAAAGAAAGTCCAAGTATATTTTCAAAAACATAAATGGAATGTGTGGAAGCGACACTTGAAAGCTACAGCCAGGTTTTTGGAGGAACGAGCAATAAAAAAGGAATAACAAAAGTGACTTCAAAGGTTTCTTTGCTTGAATCATAAGCGATTTACGACAATTTCTGTCCAAATGATGATGGATTCAGGTAATGTGAAATCGCCGCCGATGTCGTCGTCGTCATTATTGAGTGTTGACACCTTCCGCAGATTCCGAATCATCTCAAATAGTTGATGAAGTGGCATCAACGGACGATGACGATGGACCAGTTGAACATTTTGACAAAGATCTTCCCGCTGAACACACAGTAAGCGCATTATCTGGTGTTTGCGGCCACTTTTGACACGCAATTCATTCTTTCACAGTATTTGGGCAGTTTGGAGAGAGTGTCTGGCGTTCAATACTTGGAGCCAAATCATAACTATCGTTTGCCAATATTCTTTCATGATTCGTTGATATTTCCGGGTGAAACCCTTCCAATGATTTTGACGGAGCAAATGTTCCTGGAAACGGAATTCAATGACGAAGGTCTTTTGTTCGGTTTAGTTTTCCACGGCGTTCAGAACGAAGTGAATTTGAATTTGTATGGGGTCACATGTCAAATATATGAGAAAGGCAACACACGAGACAATGTCTCGATCAAGTCTCGAGCGTATCAGAGATTCGTCATAAAAAACGATCAGTGAGCATCACCTCCGCGGTACCTTCCGCTCAGTTCATTGACATTAGTTATTTCATTCCAGATTGGTTCCGGACTTTTTGTACATGCGATCGCGATTCGCGACCGTTACCATTCTTCCAGAGATCAATTTACCACATCCGATTTATGGGTGCGATTCCAATAGCCTGTGGAGATTTCGACGCAATGAATCGGTTCGACGTAAGATGGAGAAGTATCAAAGCGCTTGCCTGGCATGGCCTCATTTCGTTTACCGAAACTATGATATAACCGAAATCACCGAGAAAGTTAAGAGATATTTGTCCACAATGGAAATTGGTGAGATGCCACAGGGCGTGTGTGATCAGTGATCATTGAGCTTGCTAATCGAAATCATTTTCAGAAACTGTTTCAATGGACTTGGTTTCATTGTCGTTTTGGTGCTGTCAGAAGGCGTGTTTGAGTGCGATCAATCGAAAGAAAGCCTTTCTCACCAATTCCGTATTGCATCGATTCATGATTATTGGCAAATCAATTGACGTGCGTATCCAATTGGTTCGATTGAATGTGCCTTGTCAAGTGACGTATGATTCTTTGATTTCAGGAAGACAAGTACATTGTGTGCAAGCGATGCCGTGTAAAGCTGGCTCATTACAACGGCCTGTTTGCCATGTCCAAAGAAGGGGTTCAGACGAGCTACTGCAACCCAGGTGCCCGCCCGTTACCATCTTCGTGAAGAAATCCTCCATAAACATTGCTTCATTTCTTACAGCTGGATTCATTCATGAAACGCACACCGTCAACGAAATGCTGCCGGAAGTTGTTTTGGTGAGAGGCCAACCGTCAAACGAATTCACTTGGTTTCCCGGATACGCTTGGCGATTGCTGTATTGTTCACACTGCATGACCCATTTGGGCTGGAAATATTATGCTGAAAAATCGAATCTTGTGCCAAAACGATTCTATGGTTTGTCTGGCAAAAGCATAAACGTTGAAGGGCTGTCTGAAACAGAGGAGCCAGAAGAGTCCTTTGAATGAATAATACGATTAATTGTAGCATTTACACTTTTTGATAAATATCTTTGTTTTTATTCTTCTGTGGAAGAGATCGTAGAGACTGACATAAAAGCTTAGTGTCATCGAAATGTTCAGCAATTGAATGAATAAATGAGGCGAATAAGCTCTGACTAAATGTGAATAGAAATGTCTTTGAATGTGAGACGAGCACAACGAACTTAAAAGCTGGAGTGGGATTCTGATTTTTTTTTGTGTGGAAGCCATAACTCGAAGAAAATTTATTGCTCAGCATTTTTCCCAACTGCGACCTATAGTCAGTAAATATAGTTGTTGCACGAAGTGACAATTTTGAAAATTCGAACTGTCGATTCGTAGAAAACGAACAAAATATTCAAAAGCTGAATGAGATTTTGTTATTTTTCTGTCATTTCATATTTTCGAAAAGTCGATTCGAAGTTCGTGCAACAACTATATCCACTGACTATACTGTGACCCCTCCAAGCAATGGGCCTATTTGGGGGATCGTAGCTAGCTAAAACACTGGAAAATCAATCCTTTTCGAGTTGATTTAAGTGTACTCCTTCTTTTTCTTCTTCTTCTTCTTCTTCGTATCTGTTAAGAAAGCCTAGCACACCACCTTGCCCATGTATGCTCCAAAGCAATGAGATGATGATGTTTTCGAATCGAAATGGAACGAACTAGTTTTCGGTCGATCGCTTGTTTGAAATTTGAATTTTTACTGTGAAGGCCCTGGTCACATTAAGCTGACTCGCTTCAACGTCTCTGGCTTTAATGCTTCCTGGGGAATGAACTACATAGACTTTTCCATTATATTTTCACAAATTACCACCAAACATCAAAGCCAAGGTGCAAAATCGATTTGAGTTATCATTCCGTAATGAGGATGACATCGTATGCAATCACACCACCACGAGTTCACGATCAAGATCATGCTATGCCATGGAAAACTTTCATAGAGATGTAACCTTCGTTAGCATGAATTAAATTGAACATCGAACATAACATAACTGTAAATGAAAAATTTGCTTCCCGAAAACAAAATGAACAGCAATATAGTCATCGATTTAAGAGAAACTGGTGATGAGCCGTCGGAAAAATAAGACCGTCGGAAAAATCGGCTAGTAATAATACTATCGGCCGTAAAGGATAGTAAATGGCAATGGTGGAGGGCCACTTCTACCAAGGCGGTGGATTAAGAAGCAATAAGTGAGGATCTAAATCAATTTAGATGACGTGATAACCATATCAAATTCATTCAACGAACGATTGCAAGTGATTGCAACCGAATAGATAAGCATGCTCTCAAATTGGGAAATAAATTCGTCTCTACTGAGAGAATTACGCGTATTAGGTCCAGCGAATAACTCTGAATGATTTTCAATCTCCTTTAATTAAAGAAAAAATCGTCAGTGAAATTTTCTTTGGAAGCGCGGAATTACAAATCCGATCGTTTTACGCACGGTGTGGGACAATTAAAACATCACTAACTGCGGCTCACCAATTAGGACTTGAAATAATAAAGGAAAGTCCAACGCGTATTAGGTCCAGCGAATAACTCTGAATGATTTTCAATCTCCTTTAATTAAAGAAAAAATCGTCAGTGAAATTTTCTTTGGAAGCGCGGAATTACAAATCCGATCGTTTTACGCACGGTGTGGGACAATTAAAACATCACTAACTGCGGCTCACCAATTAGGACTTGAAATAATAAAGGAAAGTCCAAATCTGGAGAGTGAGGAATTTATTTAAACAAAACGATTTCCAAAAAAATCAAAGCGTATATTCGTTTTTTTGGCTACGTACTAATCAGGGCATCACTTGAGAATAAAGAATCCAAAAAAATGTTGGTAATTAAGGAGAGAAAAGAATGATTATAAGAACAATGATAAAAAGAAAGAGCAGAAACAGAACTTAGTAATGAACGAGAAGACCGGAGGAGAAAAGAATGAAAAAACAAAAATGACGAAGAAAGAATCAAGAATAAATAGTGGACGAATCAGCGCGGAATCAGTAGGTACAGGCGGTATTACGGAGGAAAGTCTCGCACCAGAGGGAACCAGATCAAGATCCTCCCGAAAAATGTGGAAGATTCGCAGGTGTGATGGGTGTGATGATATTCTAATGTCATTCTCATCCATTCCAAAGAATCAATCTTATTTTGTCGGTTGAATAACAAA
>JANSTV010095712.1:0-19992 GCA_027564135.1 Lestremia cinerea
CGACGAAAGATATCACGAAACATCGTATTTCATTGAAAATGGTGAGTTTGATTTTCAAGTCAATCGTTTATACCATCCGCACCCCCTTCTCAGCCTCTGCACGTTCGCACAATAATATCAAAGCGTGGGCATCGAAAGTGAATTAGAAACACCAATGTTTTCGTTGGGCCAACATCACAAAAGTCAAATAAAATGTGCAAAATGCCAGTTCCACACACACATTCACTTTCAAAGGCGAACAATGGCCCAAAACATTCATTCAGAACTTTCTTATCGCCGTTAACCTTTCGGATGCGCATGAATTCGCACACCGAAAACAACCAGCAAAACAAAAAAGAGGAAAAAAAACATTGTGAAAAGAAGAAATTACAATCCCCGAAAAAAAAAAAATTAAACTTGTACCGCATTAGTCGGTTCACGTAGAGCAGACAAACAATATCTCGTGCTGATCCCCTCCGACCCGTCGAAGGGAGGCAGGACACGAAGACACGAAGCGAGATTCCTATAAATAAACCAGTTCGCCATTCAAAGTAATTTGTTGAGTTTTCTTTGTTTATGTTTTTCTTTTCTCTCTTTCACTCGCCCCTGCACGCTTCCTTGCTTGTCTGGCCGAGACTGTTGCCATTGTTCGCTGCCGTCGTCATGTTGTCCTTTGCCTTTTTTTTCCATTCGCATTCCCATTCCAGTGACGATGCGTCTCTCACAGCCAAGCGTATCACGAAATCTTCCATCTTCACAATTTCTACCATTTTTCGACAGAACATTCTCATTCTAACGGTTCTTCTATTCTCTCTCTCTTTTCTGTTTATTTATGTTGTTCAGGTTTACGAAAAGTTTATCCATATTACTTCACATTTACAACATTCACAAAGGGCCGATGGGTTGGTGAAAAAATTCTCGACGTTTTTGCACGTGAATTTCGTGCACATCCGGCTGAAGAGTATGAACGGTGCATCAAAGCTGGAAAGCTAACTGTTAATTATGAAAAAGTGCCAACCGACTACCGATTAAAGCATAATGATCTTCTGGCGAATGTCGTTCACAGGTAAGCCAATCACTTTTGACATCACCTTTTGTTCATTGTTCTTTCTTTTCGCATCTTTTTTTCGTCCATTATTCGTTTCTTCGTTTTCTTGAGTTTTCCGTTTTGTCTTTTGCGTTTCAATTCGAATATTACGTTTTGTCGAGGAAGCCCTCTTGACGTTTCGTTCGCGTCGGATTGTCCTCTCATAGAATGATTTACATTTTGTTTTAGTGATTATTGTTAATTATTTATGTATTCGGTCGATGCCTCGTGTTTACTCTTTCCTTCGGTTCAATTGGGGCGTCGAAATAACGATGATTTTGAATTATTCAAGGGAACGTCACCGAGCCGAAAAAGCTTCATGAATTCCGAATCGATGCGCGCCGTAGCAATATTTTGATATTGTTTGCCAATGTTTCTTCATTTTGGATACTTTATAGATTTGAGTGATGAAAAAAAGAAGAACAAATTTGGTGCTTTTTCCCTCCCAAAAGCTTTGCAGATTTCTCTCAAAATCGCATAAAACATGATTGAAAGCAAAAAAATTTGCATGTTTTCATAATCCGAAAATAGAATTGCATTTCAAGTGCGCAATTTTGTTTTTTTTTAACTTCAAACTGCATGCTGATGAATGAATTATGTTGAACCAACGGATTGCGAATTAATGAGCAAAATCCAAAGCTTTCAAAATTAACATTTGTTTCGTTCTCGATCTCGAGAAAAGCCACTCAAAATTCCGCTCAAAAATGAACGCTTGAATCAATTTGTGAATGAAACTCAGCACATTAACCATTTCGGACATCCTCCACCCCGACACTTAGCCAACGCTTACCACCAGCCTGGGCAACTCTTTTTCATCGCAACACTTCATTTTGGAAAAAAAAATCCCCATCAATGAATAAAGAATACATGCTGGATTTCGAAATTAGTTTCAAAATTCTCCACAAAACTAATTTGGTTTCCAGCAACGAACCACACCAACCGAAGCTCGACACAGCTTCTATCGAGTCGATATGCAAATAACAGCATTTTGGTTTGTTTTGCATTCCCCACAAGACACCACCGGCAACCCATTCATCATTCCACTCACACAAACAGCACATGAATATGCATAGCGCACAATGTTTACGGTTTTAAACGCCAAATCCTTTTCACCAAAACGACGCATATGCCTTTCGCTTCACAACATCGCATGTACTGTGGCTTTGGCTTGATGTGCCTTCAATTGTTGCATTAATCTGTCAAAGGGAATGCAATGACGTTGTAGACGTGGCTTGGGCTGGCGACGATGCAATGATCTCTTGCAAGCGAAACTGAACTAGGAATCCACTGAAGCGCATGAGACCGAATGTAGAGAAAGTGGCGATCAAAGAGCCAAAATTGAAGTCCAAACATTTCGACGATGTGACAACTGTCTCGAATCGATCCGGACGCCTTTCCGCATAAGTATTCAACGGAAGACATAGCCGGCCCAATCTATCGTCAATATCTTCGGGCGACAGTTCACATCCTAATAAACCGTCCGCATCGTCCCAGTCCGGTGGTGTATTTGAATAACAGAAACAACATATCTTTGAACCAGCAACCCTCCGAGAAAACATTCATTTTTCTCGTCCTCGAACCCTCATGGGCATCCAATCCAATATTAACCATCGATCGACAACTGGGACGAATAGTTCACATGAGTTATGGATATACCATTCGTTTGCATGTGCTGCGGCTTATGTTTCATCATAATATGCCGAATGGAATGCCCATCGTTCGGTCCAAAACTCGAATATGCCTGGAAAAACATTATTTCTTTTTTTTTTCTCAAAACACGAACAAAATCTCATCTTCAAAACGAAATCCTCAAGTGTGCTTTTTCTTTCCATTTCGCCTTTTGCCATCGCCGATTTCGTTTGTTTTTCCTTCAGTTCGTATTCGTATTTGATCCCCCACCGAATACGTCGCTTCGTGTTTTTCCTATTCTTCTGTTTCCTCTTCATTTTCCACTCAAATAACCTCGACGTTTTACAAGCACATAATACATTGTCCACATTCATTTTACATTTGATTTCATTTGTTTGAACTTGGTTTGCGAGTTCTGAACGAGGAAGAGGAAGAGAGTGACAGAGAGAAAGGGAAAGAAAGATAGAGGGAGAAAAAGAGAAAGAAGGAAAGATAAAAACCGTCAGTTGCCTTTGTCTAGAATGTGATGTGTTGTGGGTGTGCAGACGCCGAATGTCAGCATCGCCGTTGCCGTTCATTTCTGCCGGTTCAACATCCCAATAACAAAATCCACAATGGTCCGACCAAACAATAGCGGAATAATAAACCTGCGGTATAAATCAACGTGCATAACACCAAACAACTCGACTAAGCCCTGCAAAGCTGAACGACATAAACCATTGACTGTCTACGAATGACCAAATAAACCGAATACACTCGCAAGGAATCAACTGTGGCTTCCTATTTTTTCCCGACGAAGGCTCTTCGGCCCGACCAACTCCGTTGTGCACGCCGCAACCAGCTCGAAAATCGAATAAAACAATCGAAATCGACGGCAAAAAAGCGATTCAGAGAGAAAGAGAGAGGGAAAAATGGTAAATAACAACGAATTGGCAGCGCAGAAAGTCGATCGGTGGTAATGTGGTGATATTATCGAAATATTCGATTCGATTTGCCTCTTTTCCGTCCTCTCCTCGTCGTCACTTCCAAGCTGCACTTCTCATTCTCCGCGCCCTCGGCAAACTATTGGAACCAGCTCTTTTTTGTCATCGAGTATCGAACATTCTTTAATGGCTTTAGTTTTTCTCCTTTTTCACGTTTTTCTCGCCGCCATAAATTTGTCGAACAAATATTTTCAAATTTGTACTGGGCGAGTCGTGGCGTTTCTGGCGAAATTTTAACTTGTTTAGCCAAGTTTTTGTCTTTGCTGAATGGAAATTTTCATGTGAGAAATTGCATTTTGAATTTCAGATCAGAAATTATTTGTTTCCAAAAAGAAAAAGAGAGAATGAAAAGTTGTTGCGGGTAAAGTCACGAGAATATCGAGTTTCAGCGAGAGATTCAAATGATGGCGAAAAGCAAAGCATTCGCAGAATTTTCTAAGAGCCCGTGCGTCCTATCACCTTCGTGCTCACAATTCCAGGTCGAACTGTTAATAAATGAATCATAAAGCGATAGATTTCTCCCAAGTCGAAGCCAGGCAACTATTTTCATCATCGAGTAGTTGGCTTCGGTGTAAAATAAAATCTCATCATATTCGATTTGAATCAAAATTCAAATTGTGAGACATTACATCGATGAATCGCTTCATGTCCCAGCGGTGCCATGCTAATGGTTAATTTATTCGGAGCGTTCGGTTCGTTCGTTCGGTTTCACGTAGATTCTCAGAGCAGCAATTCATCCTCCTAAAATTTGAGATCGATAGACGTTCGTTCATCCAGATCAGCGATTTCGGTGCAATTACATTTGGTCAAGAAGGTCTCGGGGTTGGGGGGAATGGCTCCCAGGGGGAAAGACGAAACCTGACATCGTTGAATTTTACTCAAAAATTTGCATGAATTTTTATCATTTTTCTCGAACCGGTCCATTCACCCGCATGATCCCGGAAATCGCTTTCAGATGAAATCGACTTTCGACAAAAAAAAGAAGAAGGAAAAAAGAAATAAAATGTTAACCACAATTTTTTTGTTTGTTGTTTCGTTCCGTTTTTTTATCACTATTTTTGTGTGTATTCTGTTATTATTTTCCAGACATGAAGTTCCAGTCACTAGTCAACCAATCACAATAGTGCACATGGACGATGATATTGTGGTTGTTAACAAACCAGCATCAATACCAGTAAGTGGCTTAAAAGACTGCCATTACAATTAATTCTAATTTATTTTAATTTTTGTTTTGTTTCGAAAAACCATTTCTAAACAAAATGAATGAGAGAGAGAGGAAACAACATGAAAAGAAATTCAATGAAATTATTTGATTTTGCATATTTTATTTAACATAACCATACACTTTACTCTCCAAGAGCCGGAAGAGGAAACAGCTGCATTGACGTTTGGATTGACGTTCAATGAAACCTAAAACTAAAAGACAACTGAAACCTCGAATCGAAGGTTGAAAACAGCCACTAGCCAACCGTTCGAGACTTACGGTGTTTGATCCCATTCCGACATTTTTGATTGAATTTACTTTGTGTTTTTATTCCATTCCAAACCAAATTCTGCATAAAGTATCCAAACTTGTCATCAATCAATTGATGAGAATATTCCGATTAATGGAATTAGGGGGATTGATGAAGGTCCACAAATTGAATCGGAGGGGCTTTTAAGGTGGACGATGATGTTTGCCTCGATTCGCACGATGCTTCCTCCAGTTCATGCCAGGCACATAGTTCGGGCTATGATTCAATGACTCGCCACTGACGTATCGGTATTTAGCACTGGTAATCCACTAACACGACGTGCTTGCTTACGATTCTGCTCCCCCTCGACTATTCCGACAATGATTTATGGCAAATCCTCTTAGCTGCGAAGAAACACGAGCAATTTTGCACAAAATAATCAAATTGCATTCTAACCAAAACAAAACGGAATTCAGCAAAATGTGTTGTATGCGACACCAAAACGCAATTTGCGATCATTCCCACAAAATCACAATAAAAATCATGAAAAAAAACAAAAAAAAATTTATGAAAAAATCAAAAATTAAACTAATTTTGTTGATTATTTTCCATGTTCGAAACAAACAAAACAATGTTGTCTCTTGTAATATTTGTGTCAAAAACAAACAAAAAACGAAACAAAAAAAGGCATGAGACGCCAGTATTAAAGCATCCAATCAAAATAATACATCTCGACAACGACTTAATTGTTTTGGACAAACCATGTTCGGTGCCGGTGAGTAACTGCTGTCATATACACTATGCAGGATTGTCATTTCGTGTGTTGCTGCCATCATCTACCCCTAGCGTCCAGCCAGCTAACTACCCATACAATCCACGTTTGCGATGTTTCATGGCAAAGTCCGATCTCCGGAGAGAAACACCGCAAATGTCATTGACTCCTTTGCTCGCTTCCATCGTTGCTCGCAAGGTTCATTACACAACCCGAACTCAATCAAATATCATTCCACAAACGAATTCTAGTACAATTTCGTTTGGAAAATTTGCTATTTCACCTGCAGCCATACACACCTCGCCACATCATTTGGCTCCCATCCAACCAAACATTCAACAACCATCAAACTAAACCATTTAATACCCGAATATGAATTATTATGCCCGTTGGGAACAATTGATATGCTCGTTTCATGATTTAATATTCTAATTAGGTTAATTCGCCTGTTTAATCATACTTGTAATTGGCCTCAGATGAAACCTGCGATTGTTCATTCAACTTTGCCCATTGCAATTGTCTTACTCCGAGTGACAGATGGGTTTGTGAAAATCCAGGCTCCAAAGTTCGTCTGCCTGTCTGTTCCAATTGGAATCAAATGTCGAATGAAAAACTGCCGTCACTATTGTATTCAGTTGCGTCAATATATCTCCCATCGGATATTGTATCATCGCGACACCGATGGCTCCCTGCAAGTCGTGTTATATCGAATGAAATATTGCATCAAACCGAAAGCAGAACCAGCCAAAAGAAAAACAAAATCGCATATATTTTTGGTCAGAGGTGGTGTTGGAGTGATGTTTCCACAGCAACAACCCACACATCAACGTCCTCATCCAACAGATGACGTTCAACACAAAACATTCTCTCGAATTTAACGGCACTTATTCAACAATCAGTCTCGCAATTGGATTCACATTTAGCCATTCATTTGATGAAATATAAATAAACATCCGACGAAAAAAGGTTCATTGTTTTTCGCTTTGGTGTGAAATTTCATTTTCGAAAATACACATCGACCTGACGAATACCAGTAAGAAAGTGCTAAGCCCCATAATTCAACAAAATAAATATTTTCAAAGGATCTCCCGGTGGGTTGTCATGATTAAAATCGCCACGCAACACGACTCCATCTTTGTTAGGTGGCATGCTCGGTGCGGATCAACAAGTACCAAGTAAAGCGTATTTCACGGTTCTGCTATTTACCAGGAGCCCTTAATTAGACGAGAGATCTAGCTGCCGTGGCTTATGTGCCATATTTGACATAAAATTAAATCATAAAACAATAGAATTAGAATAATAAAAGCATTTTGAACCTTTCCCCCATCGCCATAGTCACCGTCATCATCATTGCCATTAACGTCGAAAGAAAAACAAAAAAAAAACGGGGGAAAGAGAAAAAAGGAAAACTGTCTTTTGCACGCCCGTCGTTAACATGCCAAAAGATAAATACGCGCCATGAACTATGACCAATTCGGCTATTCACACATGTGTCACGACGGCATAAGCAAATTGTTTAGGCGGTTTTTGTCATTGTTAAAATAGCGTTAATTTTTGGTGTCACATAATTACTTATCGGGTCGAGTGGTACATGCTATTTGCATTTGGGCAAAGACTTTGCTCCTCAAAGGGGTCGCCTCTAATTAACATATTCCATTTTGTCCCTCGAATCGGAAGGCCATTTGGAACGGTTTCAGGTAGCGGTTCCATCAGCAAGCACCCAATGCGTGGCATTCCATCCGAAAACACAATGAAGTTGCTTTGACGATTCCCCGGATATGCCGCAAGTGCTTTCTGATGAAAATTGATAATGAACTCGTATTGTTTCATTGGATTCGAATGGGAAAACGCCTGAGTCGAGCATCCCCTCGCAGAATCCATCGCATTCCCAAATGTCATTCTCGAAATGATGTCAAGTTAGAATTTTTCTCGCATCAGAACACCATTAGGAATTCGAATGGAATCGAACGATAGTGCATTTTCATACTCTAATTGGCTAACGCAAAATTGATCTTATCAGAATGCAATAGTTCTGGGAATTCTCTTTCGATATTATTCGCTTTATTCAATTGAAGCAAGTGAACGAAAATGGCAATTTTCCATTTTCTTTCTCAGCGATTGGAATTTTTGGTGCAAAATTCATGGAGCGAAAAAAACAAAGCGAAATCGAACCAGAATGGAATGAATGAACGTTACTTACGTTCGAAGCACATTAATTATTTGCCTTTTGAAGGGATGCATTTCAAAAGCAAACTGTTTTATCGAAGTGATTCATTTGCTTTGCATCGAACAAGCTGCTCCATTTTTGGAAGATTCTCATTGTGGGCCGGAATGTTATTCTTGCTTTTGTACCGAGGAAAAAATGAAATGAATTGAAAGACGGGGTGATTTTTATTTCCTTGGAGATAAAAATTAGGAAGAGTAAAATTGGTGAAATTTTGTTAAATGAAATATGCAAAGCAAATAAATGCGAGGAAAACGTTTTTGAGGTTTTCGTGGGATATCGATGAAGTGGCGTACTGACTGCGGTTGAGGTGAGCGGTGCTGAAATGGAGGGTTGTGGGAGAATTTGAAGGGAGCTTGAGAACCGATTTCGACACCCGCCAGTACGTTGCGCTATTCGAACCATAAGAGCGCCAGGCAAGCAAACGCCATTGAAAGTGTTCTCATGGTTTTGCTCCATTTTGTAATCGCCTTCTCATGTTCATAGAGAATAATTCTTTGATGTTTGGCTACAATTCCGATAAATGTTAATCAATATGTTGCTTCTCCCATTCTCGTTTTCCCATCTGCGTTTGTTTTGTGACAAACTGAATACCAGGTGCATCCATGCGGTCGATACCGGCACAATACAATCGTATTCATTCTAGCCAAAGAATACAATTTGAAGAATCTACGAACGATTCATCGTTTGGATCGTCTCACATCGGGGCTGTTGCTGTTCGGCAGAAGTCCCAAGAAAGCCCGTCAAATGGAGCATCAAATTCGAAATCGACAAGTCCAAAAGGAGTACGTTTGTCGTGTCGAAGGCGAATTTCCAGAGTAAGTGCTGTCGCTCGAGGGGATAAGCTCGTTGTGAGGAGCTCGACCCATCTGACCATCGTATTGAAATGTTTTCGTTTGTTTGCCCTTTTCAGCGGTGTTATTGAATGCAAGGAGCCAATCGAAGTAGTAAGTTATAAAATTGGTGTTTGCAAGGTGTCAGCCAAGGGAAAGGATTGTACAACAACATTCGAGAAATTGGGCTACAATGGAAAGACCAGTGTTGTTTTGTGCAAGCCATTGACCGGTCGAATGCATCAGATTCGAGTGCATTTACAATTCTTAGGTGAGTTCGTTTTTGTAGACAATTGCCGGGATCGAAACATACTATGGAGACGTTGTCAATCCATGTTATTTGGTTTCCACCAAAGCTCTTGACTTTTCCGATCGTATGAGCTTCGCAGAAAGTAATTCCATTTGGGTTCATCTCATGTTTCTCCGTTCGCTGGACGCAAGTTCAATAACCTCATCAAAGTGCGCTACCCTGAATTCAACGAACGAATAAGGCCTTCGTTGGCCCCCCCCCCTTGCCCAAAGCTTTTAAATCTTCTCAATATTTCTCTTCAAATTGTTTCTACAAATTCAAAGAATTCGCTACCCGACCACAACATCGAAAACAATCTAATCGAATCAAAAACTTATTCTCTTAAAATCACATAAAATATTCAGGGACTTTGTATTGCATTTCGTATTGTATTGGTCCTTTCAAGAAATCTTCTTACTTCATGGTTCCGAAATCGAAATTGATTGTTGAAAAAAAATGCTCACTTCCTTCGAATTCTGTTTACATTCGATGACTAACCAAACAATCTGATTTTTCCGCCATGGCATCAACTCAACAGGCTATCCAGTTGTGAACGATCCGCTGTACAATCATGAGGTTTTCGGTCCGGTTAAAGGACGCGGCGGGGATATTGGTGGCAAAACAGACGAGGAGCTCGTAAGAGATCTTATCAATATTCACAACGCTGAAAATTGGTTGGGAATCGATGGTGATTCCGAGCTGTCGTTGTTCAAGCCAATGAAAGGAGGCGATTCTGATGACGGTTTGGGCGTTTTAGTTAGCAAAGGTAAATTATAAATCAGCTTGCTTCGTTGATCTGTGCAGTGCGAGAGCGAAAGATTGATTGATTTTCTTTTGTGCTTTGATTCAGGTTCCGGAACGATGTTGAGTGACGACGACTCTGAGAGTGTATCGCGTGAAGCTTCGCCATGCTCGGAAAGCCCTCGACCGGTGTCCCTGGGAAGTGAAAGCCCAACAGACAGCAACATTCACACGTCAGTGTTGACAGCATGCGGACATCCATTGAGACAACATTCAAAAGTATGTTTATTTTCACTACTTTCTCGCGGAGAACTCTTCTTTTTTCGCCTCTCTTCCGCTTCGATCCAACTAATTCGCTACATTCTTCTTTCTCCCATTCCACCTTAAGGTTACGGTCGCGACTCAAACCGGCCACGAGTGTCCTGATCTAGCATTCAATCCGGACAAAATGACAACAGACAAACATTGCTATGAATGCAAGGTTCGATACAGGGATCCGAAACCACAAGATTTGGTCATGTATTTGCACGCATGGAAATATCGGGTAAGTTTCTCCCATTCGAATTCATTTAGCTGGAAAACTTGTGGAATTGATCAAGTGGAAGAATTGTGCTCGATTCGAACTTTAAATTTGACGATTTTGCACGAAAATTTTCTCACTCTTACCATTCGCCGGGGATAAATGGCACGTCACCCCCGCACTCCAGCGCCACTCCATTCAATAGCTATTCTATTTATTATTTTCAAACTCAATTAGAGAGTCATTCAGCTGAATAGCATCGCCACGAGAACTTTTCACAGAGAAGAACCATTTCTATCTCTTCATTTGATTCAGAAAACGAAAAACAATAACAATTTCTCTGTTAAAGTGCTAAAAATGCTGCAAGGCATTTCATTGTTTCCACATTTGCTTTGGTTTCATTCGCTCGTTGGAATATTCAAACATCGACGGGGAGCGAATTGTGTAAACAATAAGCAATGTCAAATAAAGAACATCTGAAGTTGTACATTTCGGGCCAGAAGCTTGATTATTATTGCCGCAATATTTTCCTTTCGGCATTCCGTTTTTACGATTCGACCCAAAAAATATTCCTCGAGAACATTGGTTCCGCTGCCACTGCTGCTGTTGCTGAAGCTCGCCACCAACACAGACATGGCCCATGTGGCGGTTAGATGGAAATGCGCTCGTCTAATTTATATACGAAATGGGATATTTGACGGAATTCATTCTGAAGATGATAACGTCTGTTGCGTCGTTGGGACGACGATGTGACCAATGATGCGTTGATGCGAACTGAGGGATAGACTGCGGAAAGTGTGATTATTAGACATCCGTTTGGGGAATTTTATGCAAAATAATTTCTCCGCAACAAACACGGGCGACGTTGGCGCAAGAGAACTTGATGAGATTTTTATTGTGCGCTACTTGCTGCAACTCGGGCGACTTGTCTCGGCCAACGTCTGGCCTGAACCTTCCCCCAATCGCTTAATTTCTCATGTTTATTTATATTGCTGAATGTTTCTTCGATGATAATTCCAGGGACCCGGATGGGAGTACGAAACTGAACTCCCAGATTGGGCTAAAGTTGACTGGGTTGACTATGAAAGCGAGGAAAATTGAATGCAACCCGAGCACACCATTCATCTTCCACACCCAACACACAAAGACATGCACCCAAATCGATTCGCAGCAACCTCGATTTGACTTCATTCCCATTCAACTCGAAGCCACTTTGGGCCGACCCGAATGAAGTATTTCTTTTTTAATGCGATTTTCATCTGGCTAACCAGAAACTAGCGTAAGTTTAAAGTAAAGAAAAAAAGAAAAACAACAAAAAAAAACTTAGTGAAATTTGCTTTATAATCAATCAACCAAATGCATGGAAACAATTATGACAAAATCAATTTTAATTTTCGTCGAAATTAATCGATAGCGAATTGTATTGACATTCGTTCGACGACGAAGATTCTCGCATTTTTCTTGTTTTGAATTTTTCTTTACCGTTTGCTTTTCTTTTTTTTTTTGAATGAATTGTGAGTGATTCTGGATTGATTGATGATGATTTAATAATATGGAAGATAACCGTTAGAGTAAGTAAATAAAACAATAGCGCATGAAAGCCATCATTCGAAAGACGATCCTGTTTTCTTGTTGTTTTTTTTAAGAAGAAAATATCCACGAACTCGGAACGAAACGGTTTCCTTCGTAGAAATGCCCCTGTTGAATCACATAGTTGAATTATAAATGTTCTATTCAATAATTTTTAAGAAAATTTTAGCAAAGTGAAAATATGAATTTAGAGAGTCTATGAAATACTGACACCTCGTCAGTTTCAGTCGACCAAGTCGGGTTTTCTTTGAAGTTTTTCTTTAATTTTGTTTTCAATTAGCAAAACCGTATTTTAGTCAATGGAATTTCTTGTAAAATGTGAAATGGCATTACTTAACGTACACGTAAATTAATTGATCTTTTCTTAAATACGTTTGTATGATAAAAATAAAAGAAAACAAAATAATTATGAATTAAAAGAAAAAGAAATGGAATCACGAAAGAGAAAACAAATCAAATCCATAAAAGACAATATTCAATCAAACCAGAATTAAATGTTCTACAGGTGAATTGTTGTAATAAATGAAAATATGCAAAAAAAAATAGAATTAAAATGAAACAAAAAATGAAGAAAAAGAAACAAAAATTATCAAAAATCAAATGCAAAATTAAAATAGTAAAAATATGCAAATCGGAAAATTAGAGGACAGTGAATTAATATTTAAGAAAATTTTCAACAGTCGGAAATGCGGGTGTATCCACAAGCATTTCAATGGCTGTCTTGTATGTTTTAAATACAGTTAGAAATAAAAATTCCTTTATTTTATCTCCAATTTTTTTTTATTATTTCTTCACATTGCATTTGCTTAAAGGTTGGCACGAAGTGACTTTCTGTAGACTCTCATTCAAACCCAGCTTTCGTAGAAAAACCTTCTGACCGCAAAGCTCCGGCCAAGCGGAGACGAATTCGAGAAATTCAAATGAAATAAAATCCAATTCCCAACAATTTTTTAGCTGGCAAAACGCTCTTCGTTCCGAATCGATTCAAAAGGGGACCCGTACCAAAGTAGCTGTCTCGAAAATATGAGCAATCCGAAACAACAAAAAATCCATTTTCGAGAAGAAATCTCTTTATCCCTCACCGCCTCGCTATTTTCGATTTATTTTGTTTCCTTTCAGCTGACATTTTGCTCGGTTTTTTTTGTTTGTGTTGCTGCCGTTCGCGCCACGGCATTGAAATAAAAACGAATGCGAAATGAAATCATGATGCTTTGCAATTTATGTGCTCAAACGCGTACCACGATGCCTGGCAGCTCTGGATGCTGGTGCTCTGTCGAAAGGCAACGCACGAAAGAATGGCTCGCGAAAATGTAATGCTCCGTTTGTTATGTTTTCGCGAGTAAACACTCGCATTCTGTTTGTGGTGTTGAATTATGTTTGCCGCCCCCTCCTACCAGCTCCTATGCGGGGCTCTGTGCAGATGATCCCGTTTCGGTGCCGCATAAGCACACCGGCCATCAACCGCATAAAAATGGTTTAAGTGTTATCTTAACCATAACATTGTTATTATTTTCAGCGATACGCCAGACAAAGCATAGCGCGAGGTTTTCCTCTCTTCGCCTTCTTTTTTCTCGGCTCGCCTCGTCCTTGCCAATAATGCACGAATTTTTCTGCCGTTTTGCCTGGTCGTCTATCACCTGTTTTATGGTTTATTTTCACCCAGCAAAAAATTGTCAACAATGAAATGATAGGCGGATGCTTTCACATGGAATCGCTTCCGGGTGTGTACATTTGCAAGCGATTAAATTCGGCCGCCCATCTCCGATCCATTTTTCAATCCTTTTTATGATGTTGTTGGGCTTTGTTTGGTCGACGATTGGCCAAATTCACGGCAAAGGAACGGTTTGTGGTGAACAGGGCTTTCTGTTATTAACATGAAAAATCCTTCGTCTATTGCTAGATTTATCGTCAAAGCAACGGCGGTGAAATCCCATCAAACGTTCACTTTGAGCGAAATTGCATTGAAAGCACCCAAGGTGAATGTGACATCTTTGCTACAGAAACGAATTTCCCCGAGCTTCAGTATGTGCTGATTTTAGACACGCAATTCTCCCCCTCAGTTCTGAAACCTCAATACCAATCCAATCTAAAAACTAAAACTATCTAAATGGCATAATCGTTTGTAAGCAGAATGGCGTCAATATGCAAACATTCAGTGGATTCAAGAAAAACCAGTAAGAGTTTGTAAATAATTCGTAATTGTGCCTTGTAAAGCCCACGTTTTTGACAAGAAAAAATCATGAAAAAAATTGAAAAAAATCCATAAATTATGAATGCTTGTGTAAATTGCTGTTTGTTTGAAATTTGATAAGAAAATTGATTGAAAATATTTGTCAAGAATCGAAATTGACAGTAGAATGTACAATCGAATCAAATGTTTTTACGGCGAATCGGTTTTCTTTCAATCTTCGATTGCATCTTGACGGTGCAGTCGCAGCAGGGATAGATTCCATCAATTCAATGCACTGCTGATATCTCACGTGAAATGTTGAAAGAAATCGCAATCCATTTGACACAAGCAAGATGAATCGTAGCTTTTGAATTCGTTTCGTTTGATTGAACATTCTCGGCAAAAAAAAAAGAATAAAATACAACAAAAAAAAACGTAAATGCAACAACGAGCTTTCCATTCAAACTACAGTGTTTCATTGTCGAACATAACGATCATCACAATTCGGCGCAGCCGGGTCTCGAGTGCTGCGAGCATCGAGCACAGTTTGCGTCGAGAGGAATACATATTTGCTGAAAAATTGAAGAATGCGCAACATTGATAAATTATATTGGATTCTTCTTGTGATGTTTATCAAATATGTGTAAGCATTAATTTTTATCGATATTTTAGATTTAGTGATGGCGCTTTAATCAACATTTGTGTATGTGAATTGTGGAACATTTAGCGAACAAAATGCGAGAAATATTCAGAAATCGTTTCTTTTTCTTCTTTTTCTAATATTGATAATGTCAAATGATTGTAATTACAATAAAAAATTTATGATTGAAATAAAGGACATTTTTGTGGTTTTGATTTATTGAAATGGCCGCTTTTATTGAAGTCGTGATTGGGTCGAAGCGGGAGTATTGAGAGGCTGTTGCCAGGGCTAGGCGATGCGAAAGATGATGGCGGGACCTTAACAGCCGCCTTCAAATATTTCTCTTCTCCCCAAGACTGCCTAAAAATCATGATGACTCCCCGAAAAAGGTAAATATTTAAAAAATAAATAAATATTTCCTGCAATCGACATTCTCATAAATTGAGGCACCGCACCCCCTTTAATGCAAAACGGAAGATTGTGACGGGAAAAATGATGGTTGTGCCTTCCCGTGGCAATGACACAATACAAATAACAAAAGAAATTATTTATTTGCCGTATGATATTCATGATTGATTCAATGCAAGCACAAAAATCACATTGTAATTTGAGCACGGAAAGTAACGGCAAATGAAAATCGATGGCATACAAAATGAAAAACAACACAGGACAGATACGGTAACGGCAACAACCAGGTCGCTGTGAATTTACAAAATTAATATTACGAGCGGAGGGTTGCTTTTCGTGTTTTGCATCGATTTTATATCGCAGCACCGTTCACGTTTCGCAGAGGTTGTTTCCGGACTGGTAGAGTGCACCATTAATCGCATTTCCTCTTCTCCTTTCGCCGGCTCGGATTGCTTTTCGTTGCTCTTTTGGATTGAAAGAAGTAAATTGAAGTGCATGTTGGAATGATATCGCCAGCGAAAACTGGCATCATAAGCAAGTCACACGCTCCGAGTTCCGAGCAGATCCAACTTGTGTGGAAGTCGGGAGAATGTTTGGCATGCCGTGTCTCCTACGGAGACGGCGGCTGTTGAGGGAAACGGACCATTCGCATGTAACGCACTCACCGCATCAAATATTCGAGACTAGAAGAATCTAAATTTTCAAACTAATCTCCGCAGATTGCATCAATCCAATTTGCGAATGTGTCGGAAGCATGCATTTTGGTGAAAATTGAATGGCTTCAAAATGCGATTTTTTTCGACACTTCGCTCTCGTCGACAAGCGAGTGACTAGTAAATGTGACATTTCATTTTGCTCATGCACTTGAGTGCATTCACTTACTTTCCTGTCGGATGCGACCGCGTGAGTGAGTTCATCATCAAGTGAACGTTACTTCGACAGTTCATTTGAATGTTCGGCACCAAGTTTCAAAATGAAAACATGCATTATGAGTCGGACGCATTATGACTCGTTGCCATGGTTGCTTGTCGGTTTAGTGAAATTCACTGAAACTCCAACATTTCGGGATTGATTCAATTAAGTCGTGAAGTTTGAAGGGTGTCTGCGCTCTGCATCAAACTTTTCATTCAACCATGTTTGGTGCTTTCATCAACAAACGAGAGGAAAGAAATCAACTTGGAAATTCATCTCGAATTTTCGTTCAACAAGTTTTTCGAGCAAACAAACGTTATTAATTTAATGTTTTTCCATTTCGAACAGCCATCCGGCCTCTTGAAAGCCATAAACATATCCGTTCAGAGGATTTAGTTTCATTCAATGAAGAAACTGTTGGCCGTAAGAAACGTTCGTTCGTTCAGCTCGAAGAAAAGATAGAAAATGACGCAGCTCGAACTTCTAGAAATAACTTTTCTTAATAAAGAATCATGAGAGAGAGAGAGAGAGAATGAGGGGAAATGAGAGAGAATGAGAGACAGAAACGAGTTTGAAGTCGTAACCGGGCCCCGAAATAAGAGCGATGTAAAAACTTGGTATCCACGCCATGGCCACGCTACTTAAAAACATCCAATGATAACATATTGTGCTCGTTTGCTGACGCGGAAGACCGAGTTTCGACTGGAAATAAATTCTTTTTGAAGAAGAAATTGTTAATATTTTCGTGGTTGAGCATTTTTCAAACGGGTTTTTTATTTTTTGGTTTGTTTGTTTGTTGAGCAAACGAAATTTTCCAAACTCGCCACAGCAGCTATAAAGGAGATAATTAGTACGTTTGTCGTTAATATTTGGCGGTTTCCCCCTCTCTAATATTCCTTCTAGACATCCCTTCCGAATGGCAGCATGAATCTGCTCATTAAAAATCTGTTCCATGTAAAGTCCTGAAACAGGTCAACGCTTCTGTGGTTGAAACATTGAAATGCTCATCTCATTAACTTGCAGCATTTAACAGGCAGCCGCAAAATAAAGTTTCTTTTGATTTTTTGGCCGACAGAAATGATTTTAATTGCAGACAATGATGAAAATACGAGTCAATCAAAATCACGTCATTTCGAATATTTCATCTGCCTGCATAGAGTCACTGGATGTCTTCAAGCGATTTGGATGAATGACCACGAAGACAAGTACTGGTTGTGGGGTCAATGTATCCAAATGGGTATGTTTGTGTATGCGTATGTGTATGTGTGTAAGTGCATGTGCGTGTGTAGAGAAAGACCACAATGGCAGCAATGGCAGTCAATTAACATTCAAGCATTCCCCCAAATTGATATTGAATTGTGTTCAGTTGGGCTGTTTTCAATGTGTAATTTGTGCTATTTTGATGAAGGCTTTGTCGCACTCAATTTACCAAAAGGTATCAAATGACAATAGGAAGAAGAAGAAAGAAAATCAAGGAAACAGAAGTGTTGTTGATCGTCCATTCTGTACCATTTTCTGTACCATCGAGGTAATTTACGACTTCCCACTGCAGGTCACTTGAGTTCACTGTGGCGTGCAAGCAACTGGCAACGAAGAAGCTATTCGGTGCAATCAAGCATAAACCGACTGAATTGTGTTTGCTTCACGCTGTAAAACCTTCCTCTCCCTCTCTCGCCGTCTTTAACTTTCCAACGTACTTATTTGCTTCAACAATAATCTGCAATTCCTGAAAGTGCCATTTCGATGCAATCACATTCAAATATAATATCAATTTATCTTTTGAAAAACTAACAATTTGAATTTTTCACACGAAACTGTGGTAAGTTCTTCGAAAGTGATTCGCAGCAATAATGGCTTTTCTGAATTCGCTGCCAGCATTCGATACAAGGGAAAATAAAATAAAAATGAAATAACAGTCCTCAGCGATGCAAATCGAAATGTTCTTTTGCCGAAGAGAAAAAATCGATACGAAATCACATTCCTGGATGGAATCAAGCAAATTACTGGGTTCATTTGAATGTGAATGGTTCCTCTGAGTGGACTTATGGCATTCACATCGTCATATCAGCGTTGCCAGACGTTGCCGCAGCAACCAGCTGAATGGGGTGCAGCCTCGTGATTACAAATGCAATTTTAATTTCGTTTTTACCTCTCGCTGCCATCACACTTGCTTGGCTGTTTTCGATCAGTCTGAGCCCTTTCGCAAATATCGAGCGCTTGCAACGCAACAGCGATTATACACCATTTGTTCGTTGCAACTGCAAGTGGATGAAGGATGCATGCGAAATAAAATGCATATTCATTTGCCGGAAAGTGAAAATTGCCTTGGGAGATGTGAATTTATTGACGGTAAGCAAACGAATGGATGGAAAATTTATAAATATTTTATTCCTCCCTCGTTGTTTCGCTGCGGCACCAGCGATCTAGATGCTGAGCATTGTGACTCAAAATAGAATTCTCTGTGGCTTAACGGCACACTGATTCTGAATGCGAACACAAAACGAACAAAAATAATGGAGACAAAAATACAAAAAGAAAAAAAAGCGAAGGAAAAAAATGAAGTTTATTAAGTTCCATTCGTTCAAAATAAAATCTTAATTATTCCCAAAGGGCTTTTGCTGTTCCGCTCTCATTTGGCGCAAAATTCTAATTGCGTTGATAAATTCAGTGCAAAAACGAAAATCGCACATTTTATTCCTTTGAAAATTCACTTAATATAATGATTTAATGACAATTCTTCGCCAGTGGATCGGTCTTCGGTGACAACGTTGTTTCGATGGCAATTCTCCGGTCGACGTTCCCACGTGAAATGACAATTTGTGAAATGGACAGATTGATAAAGAAAAAAGTAAAAAAAATATATAAAATTGTTAGTCAATCCGCAAAGCAACAAATTTCACTTTTCTTCTCGAACAAAAGACGGAATTCAACAGAAAAATCGTTCGCCGATTGAAAATTACGTGAAGACATGAATAGAAGACCGCATCTGAAGCGAACGCACACACGAAGCACGTCGACACCGAAGCAAAGGAAGAAAAGTTTTATCTGCGTCGGAGAATCTTTCAAATTGAAAAGAACGAAACTGTTTGAAAAGGAAAAAAATAGCAAAGAAAAAGCTCACAAATCAATATTGCGGTTCACCCAAACACCATCGACAGATGTGGCCGGATTAGAGGAATTGGGTTTCGTGTCATTTTTGCTGTTATCAATTTGCATCCGTTACATCGACGAGGGCTTTTATCAGCGTATAAGCTGGAGCGGTGAATGTTGCGTCAATGCTCGACGCGAGCGAACATGTAAAAGAAAATGCTCCCATCCCAGTTGTTGAATGAGTGACGTTGCGGAGGTATTTTTGCAATTCAAATGCTCATTTGATGCAGAGGGGCATAAGCTCATGTTTATTTTTCCAGAGGAATTTTTAAAGTATTCCTCATAATATTTTTATTGAAAATAACCACCGTTGGTCAATTGCAGTTCCATTTGAGACCAATAAATTCCGAGCGGACATTCCGAATTGGCTTTATTAAATCCCATCGGATGTCGGTCTGGCGGAGTCAAACTGTAGTCAAACTCCGCCCGATTGAATCCACTGCCAGTCACAATGGCTCGAGTTAGACGGCACCGTACGGTGAGTGTATTAACGGTATTTAGTCAACGGATCTTTCATTCATTCAATGCAGTGAATGAACCACCACCGCCACCGCAGCCTGCCATCCATCTCGCTTGGCAGCACGAGAGAGAAACGTTGTGGAATCTTTTAT
>JANSTV010095823.1:0-19987 GCA_027564135.1 Lestremia cinerea
CAATTCTCAATACAATTTACTGATGTTCATTCGAATATTTACACAATTTCAATGCAATAAATAATGCCGGACGAGAATGGAACGCTTCATTATTTCTTCGCCTGCGTCGCATTTGCCGTTGAGTGCTCCCAACGGAGGCGGGTGATTTTTTTCAAATTGACGGCAGTTTGAAAGTCGATCGACAGATGCCGCTAAGGGCGCTATAAGGCCCGTTTCACCGCCATTCAAACATGCAGTCGTTCGACCCAGTGATACGCATTTGGTGAATTGAATTGACAGTACAGCCATTTTTTCACCTTATTATTTGTGCGACAACGAAAAACAAAAACAATCGAAAAATACGTTGTTTTCTGAACGCAGAAAATGTTCGAAAAGGTGTTTTGGTGTTTGATGGTGCTCACAGTGTGTCTTGGGGCCAGTCGCGCAAGGTAAAAACCAGATTTTCGCTCCACATTCAGTCATCGCGGACGAGGCGAGGAAAATCGGTCAAATAGGACAGGGTCCGTGCGAGTCATCGTTCGTCATTCCGAAAGCACGAAATTTTGCTTGTTTTGCAAATGAGATATTACGTAAATGGATTTGTCATCGAATTTGAATCATATTTTGTTATTGCAGTCGTGAAAGCGAAGACATTCTGTTCACCGCAAATGGTAATCATGATTTCAACGTGTTGATTTTCACACAACGATGGCCCGTGTCGGCCTGCATCGAATGGATGGAAGAGCACAAGGACAATACATGTATATTGCCGTCGCAGAAGGAGATCTGGACCATTCACGGAGTTTGGCCAACCCGATACGGCAGCATTGGGCCAGCTTTCTGCAACAAATCGGCCACATTCGATTTGGATGAGCTGAAGCCGTTCGAAGAGCAATTGGATGAGTTCTGGATCAACATCGAGAAAGGTCTGATCTTGGATGATCCCATACTGGATGGAAGCTCATGAATTACTTTCGTTTCAGGTAAATCTCGGGAAAGCTTGTGGCAACACGAATGGCTGAAACACGGCACTTGTGCAGCTGTGCTGTCACATCTCGACACCGAAGACAAGTACTTCGGCCAGGGGCTCAATTGGATGCAGCAATACTCCATGACCGCTTTGCTGAACAAGGCTAACATCCAACCAGACGAGAACTACACCGTCATCAGTCTGCACATGGCCATCATGAAGGCTATCAACCACAACCCATCGATCCACTGCATCACCGACCGCAAGACGGGCGACATTTACCTCTCGGAAATCCGAATCTGTTTCACCAAAGGAATGGAGCTGACCGACTGTGATGGTGTCGTGCTCTCCGAAATCGAAATGAAGTACTCTGGCGGCAATGTGATCACGAATTGTAAACTGGAGAAGCCAATCATCTACCCAAGTGTTGTGCCCAACGTACTGATTCACCGCACCATTGAGACTGAACGACCCAAGTGGAGATTCCCCTACGTCAACATGTACAAGCTGATCCAGGTGCTCAAGTGGTTCACTTTGTAATCGGGCAGCTTCCGTTCCAGCAATCCACGACAAGAGGCTATCTATCCATCCCATTCACATCCACAGTCGTCTCCCAACACGTAGTTCTTCCTCACTCTAGCTCCACTCTTCTCCCGCCATCAAATCCTCGATGGATCTGTACGTTCCGGATGTAATTAGTCAAAAATTTTTTAGGGGAATTCTTTTCAACAACTCATCGATTCATCTCGCAAGTCGCAACTTAATCAATTCCTTGATTTTGTACATAATTTTGATGTTTTGTCTTGCAAACGGAAATCATTTTTTGTGAATTTGTACGATTGTCATTTTTTTACGAATCAAATACAATTAGTTACCAAAAACGCCGTTGTGTTGTTGACTCGCCCCCTCCGTGTGCAGCCACGCATTAGTCCACGTTCGCCGCCACCCAACACGCTGCGACCTAAATTCGCGCAGCGATAAGATAACACCTCGCCTAAAGTTGAATGAACGAAGCAAAGCCACTGGACAACAATCGAACTCTAGAGAAACCACCTCGCTGGAGATTTTACCCAATGAATTCATTTATTTTTCATATAAATATAAATTTTGCATACAAATTGAATTTATTTTACATCAAATTTAAATTACAAAACGAATCAAACAAGGAGCAATTACTCTAGTCTCATGCGAATCAGCCCATATCAGCTGGAAGTTGATTTTTTTTTTTTTTTAAAAAGCGTAGAAAACAAATTGAACAAAAAAAAACGATTCAAAACGGAAAATGGACTGGAAATTCTTTCTCGCGAAACCCATCATCATTCGAAAATTCATCTAAAAAACCCATTTGATTGATTAAGTAAACGCATTCGAAACTCTACGAAAGATTGTGGAAAAATAGTTTTTAAAACTAAGAACTAGAGCGTGTGGCCGATCAACAAATGTCGCCGCACATCGCAACGAGAAACACGACGAGGCCACCCGCACAAAACGTGATGCGTACCGAACTCAATCTCGTCTCAGCCATCGCACGACGATTCACAATTCGCAATCTAATTTCTTTTTCTTTTTTTTTTCGTTTTTCGTTTTTCTTCTCGAAAATTAAATGTCAATTCATGAATTATTAAAAATTACAAAATACAAAACTCGTAGAAATGTCTGTTGATTTGATTCGGCATCGATCGTCGAATTTTCGCAATTTCTCATTTCGCCTTTTGTTGTCTGTCTCTTCGTCACTTCGTCACCTCGTCACTTCGCCTGCTCGCCACTATGATTTCTTTTTATTTCAAAATGAATTTCGTTTTGTTCGCATCGCCGCTTGCACAGTGCTCGTTCATTGTATGAACTGTCTGTCAATGACGTAGTTTCTCTTTGTTTATACAAATTGAATATTGAATGCATCTTATTATTCGTACGGTGTGAGCGCGGCAGGGTCCAATCCGTCTACAGTCGGGTTGATTCATCGTCGAAAGATTATTATCAAAAACGCAGTAAAATATGATGTTGTTGTTGTTGCTTGTGGTGTTGGCGTCGCATTATGGCTACTAATTTAAGGTGATATTGCCAACAAAGAATCCGACACCACGTTTGCTCAGCCACACACCAACACCACAGCCGATTAGCAAAGATAACACATTGCTGATGAGCAATGAATAGAGCACTTCACGCGAGAACAATGAGTTCTTTCCGACGCGAGCCAAACGCATCGAATAGCCCTGTGGCTTGTGTCTGGGATGCTGGAAGTTCCATCCTTTGGGTGGCAATTGGTCTGGTCGACTGCTCCACTCCAGCCAGTCTGTGTTGCCGATGTCACCTTCTTTGTTCCAGTAGTTGATGTAGACGCCCCGTAGCTCGTCCTCGGTCAAATTCGGGCTGTTTGGTGGTGACTTTGGGCTCTCCTTTGGTGTATCACGTCTGGAACTGGTCAGCGAGACCACACGACTCGATTGATTCGATTCACGTTGCGCCTCACGCAACAATCGCAAATATTCATCGCCAAATGAAAATGGCAACGGAGTTACACGGCCTGGACTGCGAATTCCGCTGAATTCGATCCAAGAATCACTAAGTAGCTCCTCGGCTGATTTTGGTGGTGTTGTTGTCATTTTGAACGACTCCCTTCGTTTTTATCAACTAGCAAATAGGACAATCAATTTCTACCGAATTTTCCTTTGTTGTTCTCTTGATTTACGTCGAATCACAATGAAAACACAATCACTTTTGAAAACAATATGGCGTGTAGGTTGTTATGACGTTTTACGATTTGCGATTATTCATTTCAAATTCCAGACGTTTCACAATTCTTTGTTTTTGTTTTTGTTGTCGTTTTGATACAAACGAAAATGCACGTAGACCACGATTGGTGGGGGGATTCTCGTGCTCGATGAGTCGGAATTCCGTGTTCGAAGCTGGAAACATTCGATTTGAATTGAAACAAAAACTGTTATTTTACATTCAATTTGATTGTTTATTTTTGAATCGAAATCCATTCCTTCGCGTCTACCCCACAATGCGACGGCACCGACCAAGCCGAGGCCAACAATAAACAGAACAGTTGGCCGGTCAATCGCATCAGTTGCTCCATTTGTTCGTTTTCAAAATATTTCCCCAACGATTTAAAGCTAAAACTGTAAATAAACCCCTCCGAGTGTGGCAACCGTGTAAATGCATATCAAATTTGATAGGAACGCCTCGAACGCGTCGATCGATCGCACCCAGAAATTGGTCCGTGTCTGATTCGATCAACGCAACAAGTGTTTGAAATCCAGTTCGGTCATTTTATCACAAATATTCAGGTTTTTTTCTTCATAAAGTCTATTGCTGAACGACTAACGCTAAGATAAGAACATACAAGGGTGTGGACAAGCACATGGACATTTTTACAATTAGACTTGCACATTTTCTTGGAATATTTTACACCGAAAGACGTCCACGGGGAAAAACTCCCCTCGTCCCTCATCATCGTAAAACTTTGAGTGATTGCACAGGACGATCAGTCCGTGGTTGAGACCTCTGCGATCGTCAGACGTAAAAAAATAATTAAATCTTAAAGAAAACTAATCAAATTCTATACAATTTGCTAAAATCGAAAGAAATTTAAAGCATTTGCACCAACAGCAGGCTGAGCGACGAGCCGAATGCTATGCCGATGCCCAAGAATGCGGCCATCGTGGATGAAGCCATTTCCTTCTCATGGCTTTGAACAGTCCTGGAAAGCAAGTGGTGAATTTCAGGGTTAGTCTAAGCTCTGGCAAGTGGCCGAGGGAGTCGAGTCTTACTTTGGGGCCCAGATCAGCGCGATGTTGGCCAGATATCCATTCGAAAAAGCGAAGAATCCCATCAGAATGATGAAAATGTAATCGGAGTGGATGTAGACTGGCCACGAGTGCCGGGGGTTTGTGTTGCAGGCGAGCAGGGCTGGCAGAAATGCCATTCGCAAAATGGACAGGAGTGCAACGAGACGCGGTTTGTTGTTCGGCTGAAAGAGACAATGCGAAATGAGCCAAATGCTGAGCTGACAGCTGTTGAGACTTCTTACCCATTCAATCATGCCGGCTAGAATGCGTCCGAGGTAATCTCCTGAGTTGAAGATCAAGTAGTTCGTGACCGGGATGAAGTAGATGTCATTCCACGGATGGCCGTTTCCGTGCGATTGTGAATTGACCAGCACGGTGACCGACGGATACACCGAGAGTGTCACTGCGAACACCAGCCACTCGGTGAATCCGTACAACCAGATTCGGTTCAAAACGTTTCGAAAATTCGGTTCGTGTGCCTGTCGACCGCTGAGGCTCTCCAGATCCGCCCTTGACTTCAGTAATGCCAGTCGCTCGACGGTGTAGTATTTGAAGAACAACGTCTTGGACATGACCACGTAGCAGACCAGCGATATCACCAGCAGCACATTACCGATTATGAAGAAGGTGAACGCTGAGGTTACGGCGTTCGTGGCGAAGGTGAGCGTAACGATTTCCATTAGAGCGCAGAAGACACCGCCAAGGGCTTGACCACTGACCACGGCAGTGACATACTCGGAGGGAAACTGACCGGAAATTCCAAAGAGACCACCGGAGAGGATGGCCGTTGCCATGTTCATCACCACAACCGAGCCGATGGTGATGTAGAAGAACGTGTCCTGCCATTGATCCGTGTTCACTTTGATCAGCGCCGTGTTGGGCATGAAGAAGGCCAGCGTAAGCAGCAAGGCTCCGTTCATTCGAATGGCCAACGGAATCTTGTGACTCAAAAACGCATTCAAAATGAGGAATACCGTACTGGGGAGCGATGCCGCGGCACTCAGGTCCGAGGTGAAAGTGGCCTGGATGGGGGTTATCTCGTCCGTTGCATTCGCGCTCACGTTGCGGAACTTGTACATCCAGTACTGAAATGGAACATCAGCGAGATGTTTATCAAATTAATTAGCATGTTTTGATTGACTTGTCTCGACCCAGCCTTGACCGTGTCGTCGTCCTCTTCGTCAACTTTGCATCAATCGCCTCGTGTTCTATTGCCGAAATGGGGCGTTATGAATGTGGACAACCCGCATCATTCGCTCCGATAGCGACTATTGTACGTCAATCGCAACTGCATGCTGTGGCCATTTCGAACAAACAGCCGTTACTCAATGTTGTTAATGAGCAACCACTAATTCCCCATGATTATCGTCATTTCGCTAGCGAAGCGAAGAGCATTGCTCACAGCTGACATCTCCGGAATGATTCATCACACAAAGTGCATTAGCTATCTTCGATGCGAAGCCTTTTATGCCCTCCGCGAGCCGAACGATAACGCGCGGTTCAGTCGCGAACAGTGAATTAGATAATCAATTTCCGCGTGCGGCACGAAAACGATAATTCGAACGAAGTTCAACAAACGGAACGGAATTCTTCATGCAATTTCGATTGCATTTCGGTGGAGAAAGGGCTCCAAGCGACTGTTGGCATCGGAATGACTCACTCGGAATCTTCCACTGAACGACTGAATTGATGTCAAATCGTCATCCACGCGAACAAAACAATCGAAAATATGGCACAACTAATGCTTTTTTCTGGCTTCGCTATCTCATTCGCTGAGGCAAGCAGAAAGCAGCAAAGCAAATACAAGCGATGACAACAAAAATTCCGAGAAAAAAAATCCGTTCAAATTTTTCACCCAATTGCGATTTGAATAATTTCGCTGAGAGATAAGACGACGAAGCAAGGCAAATAGAGAAGCGCATTAAGGCCAATGCGAGAAGAGGGGAGGAAAGGGGAGGAGAGGGGTTGACTTACGTCTTCAGCGGTGATGAAGAAGTTCCACGGCAGCATTGTCGTCATGCCCAGCAAATAGAAGACGATGTAAGTGAAGCTGAATTTGTCGTGCGGAGCGATGAGCGGGGTCTTGAAGAGCTGCTCCTGGTCATCGTCCTCTTCGTTGAATTCATCCGGTGGGTATTCGTCCTTCTGGATGGAATCCTCTTCGACAAAGTCTTCACTGTCACTGGGATGTGTCGGTTCCAGCAGCGGTCTCGAATTCGTCAACGAGTCCATTGCGGTGGCGATTCCAATTTTTCCTGATGCTCTTCTTCCGCTCGGTCAATGGGACATCAATTGGTCACTTTTCACGGGCGTTTTTTTCTCTTTTTTCGCAATTCACTTGAGAGCTATCGATTTTCTATCTCACTCTTCTCTCTTCGCTTACATGTTATCAGTCAGTAGTTACGCTTATTGATGCCAGACTGTCACCGATCTCTGGCCGATATTCTCTTGAATCGATTTGTTGACTGAATGTAGGTTGTTGCTTTGAACCACTGAATTATTTTCAATTTCGCTTTGACAGTAGTTTCTATTTTGACAACAAAAGCAACTGTCTTGGTTGCGACTGGCCGCTGGTGGTGGAACTAGTCGTTTGGACGGGAATGTTCAGATGGCGCTTCATTCTCGGTAGTTGTCGGTGGAGCTTCAATTCACTTCAGTCACTCGTTTACGCCCGTTTAGTGGAATAAATAGTCCGTTTATTCAAAAATCACAACTTCTGGTTTGAATTGCTCTTCTGAACCGAAGGCATTCCAGCCTGATTGATCGATAAAGTGTGCTCAGGTGGTCCGCCATTCGATGAAAACCGGCCGACTTTAGGTCACCTACGGCCAACCAACAGTTGTTATCATTCTGACTTTGGAAGATCTCTGATTTTGGAGGCGAGACCAACCTGTTAAACGGCAATAGATTGAGGCAATTCTGAGCACTGCCTTCCACAATTCCCCTCCCTCCCAGAAGGAAGAACAAGCAAACATCAACTTCAAAACATTCCATTAAGAATTGAATCGATAAAAACTTTATTAATCAGTTGGTCTTAATGAATATAAAACAAAGAATGACGTATTTTTGGCACGCGTCCATCGGGTCGCCTTACATTATGTACAATAAACATGTGATCACAAGAATGCAGCACAGCAACAGAGACACACAGCGATAATAACTGAGAACGACTTCCTGGGAGCCGCTAAACACGATAAAGCCGAACAGTAGACCGGCCAGCGCTCCACTGCCGTGAGCCGGCAGACTGATTTTCGGCTCAGAGTTTCCATTGGCCATAAAATGAATGGCGAAAAACAGCAAATCACTGAGACACAACACAACCACAGCCAAGATGCGAGTCCAACGATATGGCAGCGCTTTGTAGTTCTGCGAGGGAATCGAGTAATTGAGTGGCGATTCGAATCGATTGATTTTGGGGGAGATTGGACACTTACCAGAACGCAATGACTTATGTGACTAATGAGTAAAGAGTAAACGCCAGCTGATGCTCCGACCATTGCTTGGCTCGGATTCAGGGTGGCCGAGCCTAAGGCACCGAACACTATTCCACCGAAATACACCATAAACACCTCCAGATGACCTTGTTCCGTTTCCAAGGGGGTCGCCACTAGAATCTGCTCGGGCGAAAATGGGAAATCGTTTTTGTCAACGGACGACTCGCTCACAGCGTGCTGTCGATTCACAACACTGAAATCTCGTTTCCGATTATTCAAATCGGCGAGACGGTGATCGCCATTCGATTCATCATCAATCAGATCTCGTTCAGTCAACTCACCTGAATAAAAACATTGAGAAACAAATGCGTCGATCCCGAATGTAAAAAATGGTAGCTAAAAAATCGCCAGATGTCGTGTTTTTTGACGGGCAAAAAGATGAGTTTGCTAAACGCCTGCTCACAGCCCAAGTAGTAAATGATTATCTGAAATCGTTAAGCAATTTGATGAGCAATGGAACGCTCCGTTCAACCAGCACGACCTTCATTGCACGACACTGTCAAGGTTCGTGCTACGCACAATTGTTTCCGTCGCGTTGTGTTTACTCACTTGTACGATGCTATTGACCAGCATGACCCAGGGGACTCGCCACGGCACGCATTTCTTGAACGAGTTCCACTTCTTGGCGAGGTATTGATGGGGGACCGGTTTCGCTTTTTGGACGGCATTTGTGAACGGCACGGGTAGGAAGCGCTGGCTCTCCTGATCAACAGCCTTAGATTTTGGCACTTCCACTGTGAAGAGCCTCGGGTTGAGGGCGTGCGTCTCCTGCGACAGACTCCGCTCATACTCATTCCAGGCGATGGTTTTATCATTTTTCTTCGGTAAAATTCTCACTTTTCTCAGAGCTCGCGGTGACTCCACACTCATTTTCGCTCAAAAAGACGACGCGTGAATGCCGAACATTTCACAAATCCCACTCGATGATGAACCACCCAATCTTATCGCTGGAAACGAGCGTTAGCCGAACTGAATGTTTTTTTTTTTAAAAATGACATATTTCTCACTTTCGGTATATCCCGAGAAGGTCATCTCGGTTCTGACCAAAAACAAAAAAATTCTTATCGCTTCGAACCGCTATTTGCATTTTTCGACAGAGAAACAAAAACTGATCTGAATCGAAACACATTCCAACTGGCAGCGCACCATTCGTCGAAACAACAGCCGCCGCACAAAAACCATGCTCTTCGCGTAATTACATATCATTCACTAACAACAATCGAATCACTTAAAACTGAATGTGTTTCTCCTCGGATCGACAATTCGATCCGAAAACGCGTGCGTGTGTCGATGTGTCGAATCAAACACAACAGACCGTCCGACAGCCAAATGTTGTTCAAATTTTTCTTCGTTTGTAATTCTGAAATCGGCATGAAGACGATGTTTTATTAATAAATATTGGCGATATTGAATTGGAATATCGGTTTGTCGAGTCGGCGTTTCGCGGTTTTGCGATTTGCCGACGGAGACGAGTGTCGCGACTACGATTTCGTTATTCGCAACGGCGCTGCGAGGAAGTTCTCCAAAAGGAAGCCAATCGACGAGACGTGATTTGCATTCGCACTCAACCGATTGAGATATCGAATTCATTCACCTGGCGCTGGTGACTGTCAACGCGTCTCAGTGCGGCGCACAGCCAACCTCATCGAAAACACACTCTGTAATTACGCGCAATCGGTATGAACCAACAAGCTGCTTTGTGAAACGACCCAGTTCTTAGAATAGATCAATCTCCGGACGGTTTTTTTTTTGGATTTTTTTTTCAAAAAACACATTTCCCATTCAGGCCATTCCATTCGGAAGCCATTGTTATTGTTTATTCAATCGAATGCAGTAAATTAACAACTCTCATTTTCAATAAACAATAGAGTCGATTTGATTGCGATCGGCCAGCATTTTATTATTAGATTAGACCGGATTTGGAGGTGATTTTGTTGGAATGCAATCGATTTGGGATTGTCAGTCACGCTTTGCGGGCGGTTCGGTGTTGACGAGACGCGATTTTGAAGCGTCACTCTCCGAAGACGGAATCACTTTGCGTGAGAAAGCGTTCGAAATGTTCACCAACGCACCACCCGACGTCCTCCCGACAATGTTTATTTTCACTTTCGTTTGCAGACAAAACGAATCGAACGCAAGAAAATCACAAAATGTTTACAATCGACGCGTTCGTTGGCACCCAAACCGCACCGGAGTCTCATAAACACTGACGTCTCATCATTCTCGGTGTCGACTAACTGCCAATTTGCCGGACTGGCGAACGTCGTCGAGCGCTTCTAATTGGCAACATTTTGTCCAAAAATAACCATGCGAAGGACACAGCACATCGTTAACTGGCCGAATATAATCGGATGGAGTCCACTCATGCTGGAATTATCACAATCGATTGCCTCCCGAGATGAGCATCGGATCTCGCTGGATTTCCCGAAAATCGCACCGTTGACGAAACACTTTCACTGCTTGAACTTGAACCGATTGCCTTAGTTTCGATCAGAGAGAAATACACCCGACGCGAATCCATATTGCACTGAGCGCACTGACCGAGTTGCATGCCAAAGAGCCATCCACCGAGGGCATAGTCGCTTCCATGCGGAGACACCACACTGCGAGAGCGGGTGAACAAATGACTCTGGATGGAGATGGGACAATTTTTTGTGTTGCGTCCATAATCGACGGGAGAAAAAAGGCGATTGATCCCACAGGACCGGTGGCGGTGACTGCCGCTGGAAGGGACTATGACACAGTTCAACGATCCGACGACGAGCACATGATGCTGTTACTACGGGATACCGTCACAAAGCGGGAAAATCGTATGTGTGAATGGGGGTGGATGTGACGCGCCACGCACGGTGTGCTGCACTGCCGCATCACCTCGGAGGGAACTCTCTGGCGAACAGGGTTGGCTCCGTGCTGGAATTGCTTGGGTGTTGTTTTTTAGATTGGATGCGCGACATTGCGTTAATCGAGTCGAAGACATTGCGTGCGTGCGTACGCACAAGGGGCGATGAGTGTTCTTGTTTGAATGTTGTTTTGATGGAAATACGATTCTTTGTAAATGTGAATGTCATCGGGGTGGCGGGTTGGGTCGATTGCATATGGTTTTGATGCAGTTTGAGGCGAGGGCGAGGCGATAGCGGAGATTTGTCGATGAGAAATTGAAAATCAGCAGGCAGTTTGCTTTATTGATTTATTGTTTTGATTGCTCGTTGGAAATCACTTGACGATGGAACTCCGATCGGCGTGGTAATGCTCGAGATTTTTGTATTAAGCTTTGCGGGAAGTAGGCTTATCGAATATCAAGCGATTATTTATTTCATATTTTGAGAGTTGATTGGTTTTTCTGTGATTTATCTCATTTCTCTTTATCTCTCTTCCTCTCTCTCACTATCTCTGCCTCTCTTCCGCTCTTCCTCCCCTTCTTTCGCGCTCTCTCGCTCTCACATGGTTTTTGGTTGAAGATTGGCTCTTTGGTTGAGGTCCCCAAAAGAGTGAGCAAGGCTTCCTTTAACTGTCGCTTCTTCTTCTTCTTCTTCTCAGAAAAAAAGACAATCAAATCACCGGTAAAGGGTTTCTAAAGAAGGGAATTCCCTCAACGAAGCAACAAATCAAATTCAAAATGAAAACAAACAACTCCATCGAGCTCCACCGAATCATCGCACGATTTGCAAAAACATCGCAGGCAATGCGATTGCTCAAAACGCACCCAAATCACAAATTATATGAACGCATCCAAAAATCTTTGACACTTTTGTTCAAAAACCGTAATATCGAATGTCGCTTTGTCATTTGCATTGTTTGAAAGAGTAAATATCGGAATTTTCCTTGAATTTCGCGCGATTGTATTGCATTGTGCCGTCCGGGAAGAGAGTATCGAATGTGAAGAGACTGTCCAACGTGAACGTTATGTGACAAACTGGGTGAGTACGAGAGGTCAAATTTGATTTCGAGCGTTTGTATTCAATTGATTTGATTGCATTTGTTTGTTATTTGCTTTCAGACGATTGGCTCATTAGCGCTGATAATTATGGCACCAAACACAGGTTCGAATTTGGAGCGAAACGCACAATCAGCATTTGGAGTCGTTGCGAATGCATTTGATGAACTCTGGACATTTCTTTCCAGAAGCGGTAAATGAAAATCAAAATGGGAACGAGGAGAAGACGGTCGAGAGCGAGTCAACAACGCTGATCGAAGTGAAAGAAACATCAACATCGCCGAGCTGTGAGTCGACTGGGAGCAAGGAAACGCCTGACAATGGAAATGAAAACGCCAGCAAGCAGACCACGAACGGGAAGGAACCGCAAAAGAAGCTGAAACCGAAGAAACAAAAACAAAAGTCGGAGCCGACGGTCGACGAGAATGAGGTGGCTATAGTCGGAATGGTGAATAGCATTCGACTCGCCTTACTCAGTGCCGCGCCTGGTCAGGAGTTTTATATGCTCCATCAAGTCCTGCGCCCGGACCCCGATGCGCTCTGGAAGAACTGCATTGAGGTTTGCAATGACCTCCTTTCCATTCTTCGCTGCGATGTGTTTCCCTTTGGCTCGACCATCATCGGCATAGCGTTCAGAGGTGAGTCCCGCGAAACTGCAGTATCCCAAACACAGTCACCAACGGCCTAATTTTTCGTTCACAGATAGCGACTTTGATTTCCACATACGGCCCCCGCCGATCTTACTAAACACCAGCGATGTCGTTCGAATAGCGCTGAGTCAATTGGGTCGTTCCGGTAAATTCAAATGCTTCAATCCTGTGCTGCGAGCACGAGTTCCGCTGCTCAAATGCGTCCATGTTCGAACCGGGAAGAATTGCGATCTCAATTTCTCGAATCAGTACGGCTACTTCAACAGTCACATCCTGTCGCATCTGGTGGTCAAATACGATCAACGCATCTACGATCTGGCGTTGATTATCAAGTCGTGGATGAAAGTGCACGGTTTTGTGGAACCGTCCAAGATGTCAAACTACACGGTGCTGTGGCTGTTGCTGTTCTACCTGCAGGTGATCGAAGTTCCAATTGTGCCACCCATTCAAGTGTTTCAACGCAACGTTCCCCCATATCTGCGAAACCATTTGAATTTTGCCTTCGACACGGCGTTTCCAAACTACTCGAAAAACCGCCAAACCGTTGCTGAATTGCTGTTGGGCTTTTTCGAGTTCTATGAGAAATTCGATTTTGAAAATCAATTGATTTGTCCTCTGCGCGGACGTGCGTTCCCCAAGGCGGATCTCCTGCAGAATTTCCCCGATGAGTTTGCACGTGTTCAAAAGCTGTTGGTTGATGGATCGAAGCGAATGGAATTCCGAATGACCAAATCGATCAACATTCAAGACCCTTTCGAGGTGTATCGCATCATCAACGCGATGTACCACTGCCAGTGCATCGCTCAGTTCAAACTGCATTTGAAGCAAACGGCCGACATCCTTCGGAATGGTCTGACGGCGGCCACTTTGTTCAGCATTTACGATAGAACGACGTACAAATCGCTAGAAATCGCGGCGAGACGAAAGGAAGTGACGGCCATTGCCACGGCGGATGCTGCAACGGCTGACGAAGAGGATCCTGCACTAAAGAAGGCTTCACTTCAGTACAAATTGCTGCCACACGAGGACGAACTGGGATTGATTCGGAAAATTATTTCGGGTTCGACGGATGAGGAGGCGATCAACAAACTCTGGATGGAGAAGACGCCCGAGTTCATTCTTGACATGATTGCGAAACTATTCGGCATGGAGGTGGAGGAGCTCAAGCCGAAGGAGCCGTTGAACGAGAATGGCAACGGAAGCCCAACGCCAGATTGCAGCCACAAGCTCGTGTTCGAGTTGCGCGGCACGAAGAACATTCATCCGTATCGCATCCGAAAGCTGACCACCGAAACTCTGGACGAAGAAATCGAACGGGCTGAAAAGTTGCTGCTGAACGAGTTCGAGCCGATCAACTTCAACATCGTTCTGCGCATCAACAAGGACACTCAGCCCGACCGCCTGATGTTGGTATTTTACGATTTGATCAACACAAAGCGGAGGAATTTCTATCGAGGATTCTACTCGAAATTCGCCCAAAACATCCGACAATATTTGATTTTGTATTACTCGGATCTATTGCACAAGCACTCGTCGGCTGACTGAGCCGGAACCCCCCTACGGAGGACATTTATTTTTTTTTACAGTTTCTTTCCTTTCTTTTTTCTCGTCCAAATGAAGTTTTCACAAAAGAATAAATTTTTGTATCTTTGTTAATTGATAATCTTCGGATGGTTTGACTTCATTCGCTTCCAGCTGTCATCCGGCGCGCCGTGACGATGGCCCCAAACACAATGAACCCACGTGCATCAAATAGTTTGGGAAAGTCGCCAAGGCGAAAGCGTTTCGTTTCAAATCACCTCGTGCTGGCTTCCTTCACGCCTGTTAACGAACACTATTGCAATCGATTGCACCTCGCATCTCGGCGCGTGCAGTCGATTCGTTCGAAAATTTCGATTGTTTATCCTCCAGCATGTTTCCCTCTTGCCACGCAGTGACGAGGGTGGGGGAATCGAGTAATTGAAAAATGAAAGCGATGATTTCAGACAGACGTGAATCTTATCGGCATTTATCGGGGGCCTGGTGGCCAAAATGGCATCGAAATATCACAATATCACGTGAACGATGTCCGAAAACGGTGATCCACCGTCGGCGTCGATAAAAGCATCTCTCCAGTTCATGAACAGATGTTATGAATCTGCGGTGTTGATGCGACGAAGCATCTGCTTTGATTGTTTCAATTTCATTTCAAAATGACGCCTACGACCCTGCAGTCCGGTCGCAGTGGCCCAGCAATCTCATAAATCGAAAGGGTATGCTTTGGAACGGCATAAATTATTCGACGGGCATCAACATCGGTGTTTTATTCGACATTAGACTGTTTCCGGCCAGGGATTCGACTTTGAAACATCGACCGAAACAGAAAGCTTTCAATTTCTGACGTTTTTGAGGAGGAAAAAACCTTAGAAAGAGTTAATAAATTATGTGAGGTTGCGGTCGGTATGCGCTGATGGTTGATTGTGATGCCCGCGAACCGTTTCGCATGTGGTCGCTCATCATTTTCGAGACGAGAGTTGAAGAAGCCGCTCAACGAGCACACCATCCCTTTCGTGTGTTCGCCGAGGCGCTCAGCATTCTACTAACGGAATCGGAAAACATACTGTGAGTTGGTCTTCAGTTGAGCGCAAATATACACTGGGGAATCGGGTGGGGATGCCATTTCATTTGAATCGAATGAGTTTCACTCGAAATTTCGCGCGCAAACTGCAAACACTCACATCTTTGACATCACTCAACATTCGCATCACACACGAAGTCAACTCAATTCGATTCGATTCGAGTACTTTTCTTTATTCAACGCACACCTCGACTGTCACCGATGCATCAGAAGGAAAATGTCGTCGTAGCTCTTGCGATTCGTTTCGGGCAGCACGTACACGAACAGTAGAAAACCGATGCCAGACAACCCGGCGAGCAGCAGCAAGAAGAAGTGTGAGGTCATCAGAAAGGCGAGTGATTCGAGGAAATGCATCAGGAAGAATGTGGCAAACCAGACCAGGGCGAAGAAGGCGGGCAGCGAAATGTGACGAATCTGTTGAAGGAGAAGCGGTCAGAATACGAGTAATACTTTGGCGAGGGATGGACGCACCTTCCCGGGAATTATTTCGGTGGGGAGGACGTATGTGAGGGGAATGATGCCCACTGATGAAAATAGCAATACGCAAGCATAGCTCAGCGTCGGAATCCACGCGAGGCTGGCCGATTCGCTGGTGAATTGACTCAAGTATTCGTAAATGGCGACCGTGAAGAGTCCGATGGAAGTGGCCCCGGCGGACCCAACCAGCAGCGCTCTTCGACCCATTCGATCAATCAGAGCCAAACAAATGGCCGTCCCAGCCAGTTGAATCCCACTGGAAATCACGTACGAGAACTTCTTATTCGGGGACTCGTCCGTCTTGACGGCGTAGTGAACCACAAGGAAGCAATTGCAGATGACGTGCATGACAAGTAACGCCGCCGAAATGGTGAAAGCCTTCAGTGAAGGAATCGTTGCTGGAAATATGTGCCTTGTATTGCATCTCTTCTCCACATTCAGTTGTGAACTCACCGAAGTCCCTCAACGTGACGATGTTAGTCCGCAGAACGACAATCATCTTCCGCACTTCCGTTTGAAGACATTCGTCCGATTGCTGCGCGTCGCTGTACAACCTCATGGATTTGATGGCATGCTGAAATGGAGGAAAACGATGAGAAACAGCCTCATTTGACCAGCAGCCGTGAGACCAACTTCTTTCTTGCGATTCTTCATGAGCTGCAACGGCGAATCGGGCACCCAGCCAAAGCACACGATGAACACCACAGGAACGGCCAACATGAGATATGACACCAGCGCGAACGACAAAAGGTAATCCGCAACGAGACCAGCGAATATGCCGAAGTGCACAAACAAGGGCGTCAACGTGAGGAGTCTGCCACGATGCCTGCAAAACAACACCATTTTGAGATTCCAAGCGAGTTTTATGATGAATCATCGTCTCACCTGTCATCAGAGATCTCGGCCAAGAACAGCAAAATAATCACGATCGTTCCTCCTGCAGTGAACCCCGATAGAATTCGAGCGATGTACAGTTCGGTGGCGTTGGATGAAACAGCAATCAGTGCACAGCTTGCCTGAAAGAGAATGCATGCGTCAGTACATGTTTGCACAAGAAGAGTGATTCACAAACAATTTGAGGGATCACCAACACGGCCAGCGTGTTCTTGCGTCCAAAACTATCGGCCATGCAACTCAGAAATACCGTTCCAATAACCGCGCCAAGATACAGCAACGACCCGATCCAAGCAACCTCCTCTCCTCCCAACGGAGGCACTTCCAGCGGACTGTCAGTCGTTTTGAAGGCATCCGCATTCGAAGTGAACCAAGCCTCGGTCATTCCAAACGCGAAGCTCATCAAGTTCGCTGAAAAAAGTAAATCGTTCAGCGTCGGGCTTGAATGAACCTGACATTGACTTACCGGAAATCGCGCCCAAATACTGAAACAATATGCCGTTTTTCATGACGGTAAACATTGCGAGGTGAGATTTTCGATCGAAAAATTGGCGATGCGAACGACGTGAGAGCAAAATGGAAACTGTCAACCGGCCGACCATTCGACTTTATCAGCGCGAGCGTTTACGTTTTTACGACGGGCATTGTTGTAAATTAAAGCAGTTTTTGTTGTAGTGGTTGTTGTTGTTGTTGTTGCTGTAAAGCAACAATGTACATTTATCAGATGCGATAAGATTCTCGGAGTGTTCATCTGAAACACGTAGCCCGAAGAGGTCTGATAGAACTGTTTGCCGAAATCGAATTTATCGAAATTCCTCGTCTGAATCATCGCGGGAAAAACAAACAAACAAATTCGAGGTAGATTACCGTTTCACCGGCACGCAGCGCAGAAGTTTGCCAAACCTGAATGACTTTGATGCCCCGCAAAGAAAACGCATATCAATTTGCTGGTGTGCCAAGGCAGCCGCCTTCGAGTGGAGCCGGGCGTTTAAACGATGCGGTTTACGGCGACATCAAATTCTGAGTCTCCGCAAATTTCATTTGGCAGCGCCCCAAACTCCGACCCGCCCCAACCCCTCAAACCGCCTCATTAAATAATTGCTTTGGCACAATTATTTCCAACATTTGACATTGAACCGCACACCCGCACGTTCGACTAGAGCGTCGTCGACAACGTTGCGATTCCAAAACAATCTCAGAATAATAAATATTCGACTTTTGAATATTTCAAATAATTCGGTGCCCGCAGACGAAGTCGCATCGTCGTGTGTGCGTCATTACCGTCATCATCAGTTGAACGTTCTTACGGGCACGTGGTGTGTCAGACAGCGGAGTCGTTACACCGAAAACTACTCGCTCGACGAACATTCCGCCACATAATTTTGACGCTTATTTCCGTATTGTCAAGCAAACGCGGGGAGATTCGAGTGAAAAGTTCCGCCTTCGCGACGGCGAGAATGAGAAGTTATCGATTGGCAAGTGAAGACGGAGAGTCATAGCCGCAGCATCAACGCATCAACGTGCAAACGCAGGCAACTTTCCTCGTAAATCGTTTAATTGTTCGATGAGGCTTCCGATGATTTGAATCACCGATGGATAATGGAACAACCATTCACCGGAAATATTTTTCCTTTCGAACATTCGCAGTGTGCTCGCAAGAAGACGACCGCGTTTTATTCACTTTTCACTTTGACTGGCAACGATGCGCCACCGCACCTGGCTTCCGCCAGAGGCTAAGTTGAATTTATGCGAGCAATTGCGAGCATTTCAAGAGCGATTCGTCTCGGAGGCATTCAATTTCAGATGGAAAGGAAAACAGTTACGCGCGATAGTATATCCGAGATGAACTATTCCACGAGTTAATTAGAAGGAACATGCAATAAAAATACAAAAGGAATAATCAACAATTGAAGTTTGTCGGAGAAGAATTTCGCTGGATTCCGACAACGAACAAAACTTCCGCCGATGAAAAACTCTTTGGATTTGCATTTCGGGATGCTCGCACGGCAATGCGAACGCTTTTCGAAACAATGCTCGGGGTGAGGCAGCTACATGTGGCCCTCTATGAATATTCTTTATGAGTTTGATTTTTATTGTCAGATTTCCCCCGAAAGCGATCCAAATTCATCTGCTCCGTGCACGACGCAAAAAAACCATAAAAATTATGATTTGATGCGAGCGAACAGATAGCAATAAAAGAAAGGGAAAAAACGGTAACACGAACGATAGTTTGCCGAACGATTTGGAGCCGGCGATAGCACATCGGCATGGAGTGCTCGCTTGCACGGCAATAACCGTAAAAAATGACGTACGTATCGTTTTGGAAATATGACGTGCTCAACGGCGACGGGAACACGGTTCAACATCCCATTCACGAATTATGAAATTATCAACGGGCGGAATTCCAAAGACATTTCTCACCGATACCGTTTCGGAACGCTACCGGCGGCGAGGATGTGAAACTTTCGGGCAACTAATTGAGTGCGGGACGAGTTGATGGGGAAGTTTTCCACACACACACAAGCACACATATGCCATTCACCATGAACCTGTCATTCGGCATTGATGCGTTCTATGCGTGATTCACGCCGAACGTATGCCATTGTCGATGGCAAACTTTTAATCCAATCGCTTTGCAAGACAAATTGCGATTTCATTCGACGAAAATTCTTTTGTTTTGTTTTCATTTTTCGAGATTTTCACTTTGCCGTCGATTGTTGTTGCAAGCATGTCGGTGACAGGGTTTGGGATCGGGCCGCTGCGAGAGAGAGACGATTTAATGGCATATGGTTTTGGCTGAGAATGTTTCGTGAAAAGTTTTTGGGAGGTGTTTGCCGATTCGACTTCAATCAACTTGTTGTTTCCGAATGAGCTTTCGGAATCGGAAACTCCCCATTCCCCCTCCCCACCCCCATAAGCATCGAATTATTCAAGATTATTTACGCATTAAACTTGTTCATCAAAGTGTGACGATGTTCCGTTTTTCGGCAACACAATCGATGGCTGGATCTCCCAATCCAACCCCTTTGTTTGTTCATTCAATCGTGCACGCAAATCATAATATTCTATTTGCCATGGTGTAATTGACTTAAAAACGGGGAAACGCACATTCATTCCGATGGAATATTGACGAATTGCTCGTTGCGTCTTTGACAGGCCGTCACCGCGGGGGAGAAAC
>JANSTV010095934.1:0-36194 GCA_027564135.1 Lestremia cinerea
TCAACACATTTAACACACGGCACCACCGAAACGATAACAATTGCATCGCGATTTGTTTCTCTCATTTTCATGTTATTCGTTTTGCTCGGACTTTAATTCACATTTGTCTTGGTTGTTGGATATTCGTTGTGTTGGTCGAATGTCTTTGTCTTCGTCAATGCGTTGGGTGAAAACGCTTGTCGGGATTTCGGACTCGGAAATGAATTGCAGCAAAGCCCCGGTCGAGGACACTTGACAAGATTCGGACAGGAGACGACCGAAATGCATACATAAGCACGTCCGGCATGATTTTCGAAATTAAAACATATTTTTCGACGGAAGAAACCAAGCCCACAGCAAAGCATCAAGTCCATTATGAAGCAAACAAATTCAAGAAATATTCCTTCAAAACGATCCATTCCACTTAGCGATGATGATCAACGACAATCGAAATTTGAATTTCAAATTTTCAACAGAGATTCCTCGGGCGGTGGCTTCTGTGGGGCGAACATAGCAGTTGTGACTCTCACAGCTTGTGAAATGGCCATTTGAAAAATAGGAAATTCGGTAAAAACAAGAGAGAAACAACAAACACGAATAATCATCCGTCATTCGTTATTCGTCATACACGCTGGATGTCAAAGGCGACACACATCATCCAGAGACCGAACATCATTCAACTCGGCGTTGCCGCCTATTGACTACGTTGTTAATAATTGTTTCTGGGCGCTTTGAATTGCTATCGCATTGGTTTGTCGAAGAATGTAGTGAGACGTGCCGCTCGAATGTTAGCTCAGCAGAATATGAGACGATTTTTTCGGGTTTTTCACTCTCAGCTTAATTGTTGGAGTCCATGAGAAGGTGGACAATGTGGATGACTTCGAGAATCTCACTCGATTCACAATTTGATTGGAAGAATGCCATCGACAAGGAAGAAGTGCGGATACCATTTGGCAGACGTTGAGTTTGGGCAGCAAGCACGAGAAAGTCTACTCAAATCTGGGCCGAACCAAAGCCCCCCTGTTTCGAGCACACCTTCGAAAATCACTAAAAATTTAATTAATGTTATCTGATCAAATGAACGTCCATTAATTTTATTGGGCTCATCTCCGACAATCAAACCATTTCATTTCGGTCTGCGTTGCCCATAAATGCACAATCAAATGGATGCGAGGGGAACTCTCCGAGAATCGTGCAAAATCTCTGCGGAAAACTTGAAAATTAATTATCGAATGAAGTTGCACATGATTTCCGCGCATTTCATCGGCCATTGTTCGAATTGGCGGGTCACACCGAACCGATGGCGAATGGATCAACAGGTTTGTTTGGCCGTTCCGTCCATTTTTACGACCGTGGATCTCAACAAAATCTAATCGAGTGAAGAATTTTTGCTGCGTCGACCTACGGATTCCGATCGAGCCAACGTCCCCGCATCATGCAAACACAATCGTACAGTACAGTGCAGCGGCCATTTGATGCATTGCCTTTGAGACGTCGTAAATGAAAAATTTCATTTGAGATGAACGATGAATGAAATGGAAAATATTAGAAAAAGCCGTAAATGCTGCAAAATGACCGATTAAAGTAACATAACGACAACGGAACGAGCAAATGGACAGTGGGGCGACCGAGGCAGACCAACAGCCGACAACGCTGCATCATGCATAACCGAGGCCGGCATCAGAACTGCTATGCGCACTCAAGCCCAAGGAATACAATTAATTAAGTGGAAATTAATTTTAACGTCATTGTCATCGTCCACGTTTGCTGGAAAGTCCAACTGGTCCGGCAAATCGACACGAGAACGCACCGCACAATTTATCGACGGACTAATGTTATAATTATGAAGTGAATTACGAAAGAAATGACCGAACGACAAATCATCCGTTGATGCGACCGCCGTTCGAAACGGTCATTTGCCATCTCGCTCACCTCATTTCTGTCATTCCATTTGTCGAATCAACTCACATTTCAACACTATGCATATCCCCGTGCTTGCATTTTGCTTGCATTTTGCTCGCATTTCATTTAAACACCCGTCGTGTTCGACAAGTTTTTTTCTCTCGTCTCATTCGTCTTTCGGTCTGAATCGGATATTCATTGCTCGGTTTCGAATTCCTTCCGACACTGAAACGTACTCCGGCGCTCGTATACACGAGCGTTGTCTCATTTGCAGCAAAATGACAATTGCGGTGCGAGCTGAAATCGCACAACAAATTCTCGAACATCGCCAATAGGCCGACACTAGACGCCAGCGTCGTATGACGCAATGTGAACTTCGTACGCGCGGATTTTCAAGCACTTGGTTGTCCCTCAACTCAAAAAGGTTGCCTTCGTTGACAGTTCAGGCCGGTTTACTCGGCACCTTGGTTCAGGGCTCTGCAATGTCGACACATCAGAAGTAGCCCGGAACATTTCCCCGCACAAAGATTACAAATTGAGAAGATATTTTTTGGTCGATGTTTGCTGGCCGTCCGGTGGATGGTATTTGGTAATTTTTCGACGTAATTCTACGTTGCTGCGACTTGCAAGGCACTCGTTCGATGGCCAAGAAGGCTATTGGTGTTTGGTTCGCACATCGCACTGAGACATAAAATCGGCCAAGTGCCCATCGTTAGCGTTAGCATGCTTCGTTTTGCTCTGACACAAAAGATGCGACGACGCCATGGCAGTCATCCCGGTACGTACTACGTAGCACGTTTATCTGGCCAAGAGGTGTAAATAATAAACTATTTAATGGAACCATGTACATTTTCATTTTATTGGCGTTTGCTTTCCATTTTGTTTCATTTTATTTCATTTTCAGTTTAGTTCAGGAAAAGGCGAGAAACGAAGAAAAACTAAAAAAAAAAAAAACGTATCGAGTTGTAGACGTTTGCCTGGTTGACTCGAAAATAACCAACCGGCGATTCCAGGCGATCCACAAATCGTCTTTAATAGACTGAGTTCTCATGATGAGACTTCTCCAAGGAATTATCGGACGATCGAATAGTTCGCAACGACACTGAATGACCGATCCGAAGAGTGTGCGTGTGGTCCAACTTTGTGCCCGCTACCCAGTAACCGATCAAGTCGAGCCTTAGAATAGCAATTGGCAACAATGTTGTTGGCCAAGTCAGCCGAATGGTAATTGTTTCGGGCTGTTGCTTTCAATATGTGTGATTAAATGTGTCCGGAAGACATTGGAATCATGAATTGGAACTTGTTGATGATAACAAGAAAGAAACAATCGTTTTTATTGTCGATCGCCACTATCATTTGGCGGCGACATTGTCGTTATCCTCGGTTCCATTTCATTCAAGCGAAGTCACTGCTGAATTGAGCAAATATTCGAGACGAGACATGCACCTGCGTCTCTCAAACTTCCAATCGATGTGACCCTCCGCGCGAATCGTCATGATTCATTCGATAAAACAGTGCACTGCCATTCGACCGACTTCACTATTCGGTTCGATTTTAATTAATCTCTGAGTTTGGCATTCATATTCTTCTCATCTCGTCATTGTCATCAACGCCATTCAGATAATGATATTCCTCAAGTGAATTACAATTGATGAACAACAATGTTTGAATGACGAACGAACGAAAGAGATGAAAATGACGCAAACAAAACGAGAAACACAAACAGAGTGAACGAAGCAAAGGAACAAAAAAGTGGATGAAAAACTAAGGCGCAAACAACAGTCAATTATCTAAATGCATTATTGCTTCATGTTGGCCTTTCGGGTTCATTTTCTACAAGACTCGACTAATTTAATAAATTTTCATTCATAAATGCGCACGATGACATGATTATTTGATTGCTTTTCGGAATGTGCGAGCGAGTGCACAGCCGATGTCGATGGGAGACTGCCATGTGGCTGAACCAAGTGGTGATGGTGTTGATGCTTCCAACCAAAAACTTAACGGATTCGTTCGTTTGGTTTCGGGACTCATTTCCGGCACAACGTAAAATCCCCGTTCGGACACGATGCAAAGGGATGTGCCGTGGCTGATGATCGTCAATTGCCGGCCGGAAGGGAAATCGAAATCGATTTTTATGCAAATTTCTTTTCGATGTCGATTAGATTAATGCAGTAGAACAATGCCGGAATGCCAGCGCGGCAACACAACAGCAACGGGACTTGACTTGAAAGCACCGGCCATCGCCGGCCGACGGTTTGAGAAACGGCCAATCGACGCAAGGAATGGAAAACCCATTTAAAATGCTAATCGCAAACGGGCGACAATTGAATCGATTTAAAACGGCAAAAACCCAACGACGGACAATAAAATCATCCGGTTAACAAACTTTTGACTTTAAAATCATATTTATTGTGCATGCCATTACCGCAACGCTTTGAATATTCAGGCGACGAGGCGACAGGTCACTCAGGAATATTGCCAGTGATACGTTGCTTGTTCGGGAACTCTTAGAAAATTCTCAGGGATAGTCGACTGAATCGGAATGACACAAGATCGATTAAAGGTGGTGCCCGAGCTAGGCCACACAACAATTGTGACAACAAACGCGCTTCAAAAACCATCGCGAGACGAATTCGAGCGATGCACTACCAACCGCACCATCGTATGAAAGCCATGACCGGCACATGATGTGCAATCCGATTTGAGTGTTTTTTTTTATTTTGCGCGAATTCGAATCGAATGGGATGCAATGCCGCTCGAACAGAAAAAGGTGTAAATTATGAATACAGCACAGGCGAAATGAAATTATGGCAATCCGAATGCACTTAAGTAGCAAAGTTCATATTATTATGAAAATACAAATTGTTGTGTGTTGCAGCGTGTGGCTGACTGGCCGGGCTGCTAAATGGCACACACACCAGCGATGCATGACCGAGATCGTCGTCTTGTATTGGCAATGAGCAACGAAAATAATAATGCGAGAGAGTGATGAGCGCCTGCGCGTGCGCCAAGTTTTGTTTGAATATTCTTGGTGACCACAAATGAGTATTGCCACGGCGTAGCTGCAATTCGATAGCACCCGAGATCGACGATGAGCATTCACGAAAATCATCGATTCTCATTGACGGCGGCTGTGGTCATTCGTAATTGGCAACTGGAGAAGATCGTTTAGACGATCTGAGGGAATTATCAAAGTAATTGGCTCTGCAAATGATCCAGACGGGGAAATGGTGCTAGAATTACGCGCCGGATCAATTCGAAATTGAAATTAAACCGCATCGGAATGGCAAAGCGGCAAGAACGTGTGCGAGTGGCTGAGTGGACCCAAGTGGAAATTCATTGTACATTATGACGCAGTGGTCCTTACAAATGGATCTCCAGTTTTCAGACAGCTTGGTTGACTTGGCATGACGTCCACCACATTTGGATTGCTGTGGATTTTCATTTGATCGAAAGTTCGAAATGCTGTGCGTGGCGAAGAGAATTTTCTAGTTCTGACCGACCCAATATTTTCTTATAAGAAAATTCTCTTCAAAAAGAATTCACATTTGAATGAGTCACTTGTTGATTCAAACTACCAACGGCTCTTCATGAGCACACGTTCTGCCTAAAAAACACACTGACGCACCGTCATAATACAAATCAGTCGTCAATCGGACCAGCAGAATGTCCCCAAACGTCGACAGCGAAACAAATGACCGAAAACCAATTTCCATTTTGGAAGGCGCATTTCGCGAACGTCATTCGGAAATCAGCGACAGCGATGGAAATGCTATGCATTCGGTGTTTGCCATGGACTCATTGGGTTCAAAGCATTTGTGTGCACAAAACTGAAGGTGAAAATGCTAATTAAATTGAAACAAACAGCATCGACGACGAAACACAGAGGCACGAAGCAAAGAGGGAGAAAAAAAACAGGTAACAATCAGGTACTTACCGTCGTCGATTCGTTCTTCGAGCTCGCAATCAAACAGCCAAACGATTGAGGCACACACAAAACACTGTTCGGAAATCCAAACACGGATTTGGAAATGATCGAACGTCGATCGAATCACAATTGCCCTTTCTATTGACTTCTTGGACGCGAAAACGTAATGATTGCTTCAAAAAGCATTCGCGAATTGCGGGTTAGCTGTTGTTCGGTCAGTGATTTACTTCTTTTTTCGTAAACAAACACTATGCCACACACATGCGACACACCGATCGGCACATACCAATGCACTGGTCGTTTTGTTTCATGTTACGCGAAGCAGCAACAACGAGTCATGAAAATTTTGACAATTCATTGCGGTTCGAATCGGTTCTATACGCGCGCACACAGAGATGGCGCAGCAGACGATATTTCGATTTGGTGAGAATGACTGCCGCTCGCCAGACAGCAATTCGCCGCGGTTGTGTGATGCGAAAGCAAATTAAAACGACAGAGAATGAATGTTCTTCAAAATAAAATTTATTAATAAAAATTTTTATCAAAAAGCACGAAATCTTCTCCACAAGGACTCAACGACGCTCTCGTTTATCGCAGAAGAGACTAAGAATTCACTTCCTCTTCTTGCCTGGGGGCTTCTTGCCCATTGGCTTCTGTTTCCTGGGACCGCCAAAGTTTTTGCCTTTGTTGAATTTGTTTTGACCGGATTTGTTGGTGATTTTGACATTGCTCGTCTTCTTCTTCAAGTCTACCTTCTGTTGCCGCTTGAACGAAGTCGCTTCATGCCTGAAACGAAAGAAATTGTTAGAGATGCATCTCAAATCCGAGGGTCATTTGGCGAGTGAAAGAGCAGGCCAATTATTCCGTAAAAGAATGCCTTACCGAAGCCGCTTTGCACCGCGTCGACTGGTGTCCGTTAGATCCGTGGCGAACTTCGATGATTTACGACTCTTCTGTGGATACCGTGGCGAGTCGACTTCGTCGATTTGACGCAATCGCTTCGGTTTTTTCGCTGATTTGATCGCCTTGGCCCGAACAACGGAGCCTCGTTCGATATTCTGCTGATGGCGTTGCTTGGCCATTTGCGATGGTGTCTTCTGCTTTTCAGCTTCTGCCTTCTTCCTTTGCTTCGATTGACTCAATTTGCTGTCTCCTTCGAGCTTGCGTTTCACCCCGCCAGAAGCTGTTTGGACCTTTTCTTCTTCTTGCGTCTTGAACTTGGCTGTCAAACGTTCACGTTCGGTCTTCCGCTGCTTCATCGATTGGAACCATTGCCGTTCGCGGTCGTTCAAACCTCTCAGAGCGTCCTGTGTTTTGCTTATTTGTTGTTCCATTTTGGCAAAAAGCCTCTCGTCTCGCTCTTCGCCAAGGATTTTTTCTGCAATTCAGAGAGAACGGTTATTCAGACTCAAACCATTCTAGAATAGTCAGACAGGAGGAAACTTACGAATCTCTGGCTCCAACGCCTCCATTTTCTTCGTGTATTTCTCCATGATGTTTTGCGGAATGATCCGATTCTTGACTGGATTGTCGGCGTTCTTGATGATATCCTTGACGATCTTGCGCTCCTTCTCGTTGGCCAACGACACCGAAATACCGGCACGTCCAGCACGAGCTGTTCGACCAACCCGATGGATGTAGTGCTCGGTCGATATTGGCATATTGAAATTGATAACGGTTTTGACGCCGACGATATCCAATCCACGGGCAGCTACATCGGTGGCGATCAGAATATCGATTTGTTCCTCTTTGAACTTTTTGAGCGACTCCAAACGCTGTTGCTGCGTCAAATTGCCGTGAAGCTCTCCGGCTCGAATACCCAGCAAACCCAATAGAATGTGAAGGCGATGAGCGTGTCGCTTCCGTTGCACGAAAATCATAGTATGGTCGTGGAATGTACGACAAACCAACGCTGCCAGAATTGGCTCACGGCTGCGATCCTCTCGCTCGATTTCGTCACGTTCGGCCAGCGCCTTGTATTTGGCACCACCACGCTTCTTGCGGTGGTCGAACCGTCTGCGATTGTTACCGTGTTCTTTCTCCTCGTCCTCGTCCTCCTCGGTCTTTCGACGTTCACCGTTCTCCCTCGGTTTTTCGTTCTCATTATTGTCCTTCTTCACATGCGGACGAATCCGAACGAACTCTTGACGCAGGTTGAACGCCACCGTCTGGTTTGTGTTGACGAACACCTTGACCGGTTTGTCCAATGAAACTGCTGCCAAGTCCTTGACCTGCTCGCTCATTGTGGCTGAAAACAACATCGTCTGACGTGTACGCGAACAACTCTGGATGATTTCCTTCATTTGCTCAGCGAAATATTCGTCAAGCATTCGGTCAGCTTCATCAAGAATCAACACCTGAAAGCATTACGAAATTTTTAACTGTTCTAATCTTCGACGGGGGAACTTTCAAAGTAGACAAGAGAGTCAGAAAAATCTATCGATTGCTCAGCAATCGAATGAGATTGTCTTTGCCGTGTCATCCAGAGGATCAGCGCGCAAGGATTTTCATCATTCAGTCGACCGAAAATCAATTTTCTCGCTGCAAATACACTCACCTCAATCGAATCCAATGTGAAACTCGGTGTGTTCTTGATGTGATCGATCAAACGTCCTGGTGTGGCAATAACAATATCCGGATTTTGTCGCAAAATCGCTTCCTGCGCTTTGACATCAAGACCACCGATTGCCAAGCCGATTTCGATGGATGTGAACTGGCACAGCTGCTTGGTCACTTGATAAACCTGGGCGCCCAACTCACGAGTCGGCACCAATACCAGAACACGGGTCACCGTGCGATTGTTCAGCGGCCGATAGAGCAACCGTTCCAATGTGGGCAGCATGTACGCAGCCGTCTTACCTGTACCGGTAGCGGCACAGCCGCATATGTCTCGCCCGAGCAGCGCGATAGGAATTGTTGATGCTTGAATGGGCGTCGGGTAGATGTAGCCCAAAACCCCAATGGCACGCATAAGTGGCCGCGACAAATTCATTTGATAAAACGATGAGATGGTATCATTTGCATCCGCCTCCTCGAAGAAGTCACCCGGATCATCCTCATCATCTTCGTCCTTCACGTCACCTGCAATCTTCTTCTTCTTCTTTTTCTTCTCCTTCAGACGCAATCCATCGTGTTTCAATTCGTCGTCCGACAAATCGATTTCATCATCGTCTCCATCTTCAGCATGTTGCTGCAGCTCGGGATGATTTTTCAGAGCATCGGCAATTTTGTCATCGGTCTTTGTGCGCGCCTTCCGCTTGACATATTTCATCAGATCGTCCCATGTGTCATGGTTGTATTCCTTGACCGACGATACGAATTCGAAATTGTTGCTGAACTCTTCCTTCTTCTTGCGACGCACTTTCGTTGGTTGGTACTGTGCCGATGGAAGATTAGAAAAACACCATAGAGTTTACTGACGCTCACGGGACAGAAACACTTGAAGGTTATGTGATGCCGTTTATTTACCTCAACTTCAGCATCCGAGTCTTCAGAGAAGTCTTCAACTTCTTGGTCCTCTTCAATTGTTTTGATGAGATCCATTATTCCTTCGCGAAGATTTTTATCGAAATGTTTTCTTCCGTTCGACTCGGGATTCTTTTTTTTCTCGAGAATCAATTCAAGTAGCACGATTGAAACTCGCACATGAACCGAAAACGTTGGAAACACAAATTCACGTGGTCGCCTACAAAGTTTGACATTTTGACTGTCATGCTGAGTGGTGAGTTTGGTTTCGGTCGAGTGGTGAATAATCGATTCACTTGGAGTTCGCCCAATCAAAATGGCGCCAATTTTCAAGCAATTTTTCGGACATTCCGGAAATTTAGATTTCTAATAAATCAAACAAAGGACGGAATCTGTTTCAGAGGAAGCTGTTGCTTTATTGATTTATTTTACAAAAATTCAAATCCGAATAAAAATTCACAGTAATTAGCAATCATGGCCGTTTACTCGGTTGGAATGACCATAATAATAAACGACGTCCACATCCATCGCTTCCAACTGAGTGGTTGCCTCCTTGAACCATTTGCATTCCCAGCGATTTCCAGAAATGAAAAGTTTATTCAACTTTGGGAGTTGGTTCTTGATTTTCTGAATATTGATAATTTCAAACTGATTGTCAGCCAAATTCAGCGTTTCCAGTTGATTGAAAACAATCAGATAGTCAAAGATGTCGCGTTGGCTGAGTTGATTCTTGCTGACGTCCAAGTATTTCAGGTCAGATTTTGATAGAATGTCAATCGCAACGGTGCCATTCTTGAATTGCTTAATATCCGTCAATCGGAGGCCACTCTCCCGCAGCTCCAAATCGCTTAGCAGTGGCAACGTTGCGAAATTCCACAAGTCAATGTCTTTTATTTGATTGCCATTCAGTGCAATCACCTGCAATTTGCTCAATTTGTAGATGGACTGGCCGATGGCCATCAATCTGTTGGCACTGAAATCGATACCAATCAGACTGGGCGCGGTCAGCAAGAGAGTATCGGATAGCGTCTTCAGTTTGTTGTTGCCAATGTACAGGAATTCCAATTGTGGCAAATTAAATGCATTCTCTTCGATGGTATCGATGAAGTTGTAGTCCAAATCGATTAGATTCAAATTGGGCGCTCCGGAAAATGTGAATTTGCGAATGATTTTTAATCGATTCCCTTTCAGCGAGATCATCCCCAAATTAAGCAGACCGTCGAAGGCGTTGTCGGCCACTTCGACGATTCGATTCTCTGAGAAGTCGACCTCTTCCAGGGCAACGGCCGAGGAGAGCACATTAGCAGGGATTATTTCCAAACTATTTCTCGGTAATTTGAGCTCCTTCAAATAATGCGCCTTTTCAAACTCTCCCTTGGCGATAGTCTGCACGTTGGCCGTGATAAAAATGAGTTCCAAGCGAGGAAAGAATCGAAAAATATCTCCGGGAATTCGGAGGACGTTTGATTCCGCCGAGGAAAAATTGAAGAAGGTCACGTTATTATCGAACTTTCCTGGAATCTGGTCCACGTTAATCACGTTCAGCTTCGTATCAGCTTCGCTGATATTGATCGCTTCCCTCGACGTGCATCCATTCAATTCCAAATCATCGCACCAAATATTGAGCGATTGCACTGCAGTCAGGCCCGTCAAAAGCAATCTAAAAAGAGAGACTTCTGTGAATTTAATCCCATTGAGTGGTTATTCAGCTAATTCTCACAATTTCATCCACATGTTCCCTGCAAATGCCGAAAATTGTGTCGTGAACTAAACTGCCGGAGCTCTGCATCAAAACTGAATTGTCCGAATGATCTTTTCTCTCGATTGCGTTTCTTCCGACGGGACGCTGAGCGTTCCAAATGCGTGACAGCAAAGTATACGGCATTATCTCGTCCAGGGCTGTTGACGTGCTCGGAGCGGAAGTCTTTTTATCGAAACACTTAGAACGGAACGATGATAGCGGAATGACAGACTCGGGAAGGCGATCGCCAAGAGCAGTTCTCGTGAAAAGATCTGACCAGCATCGAGTGCCAATGGCAAACCTGGTATTCTTTCAGCGACAAACAGAGAATGATTCTGGAGGTCATTCGGGAACGATCAAGAAGCACGAACGTGAATAAACCGTTTGATAGAATGGACCATCGCCGTTGCTGCTATAGCGATTAGGTTATCGTTGCATGCCATTCACATTGCACTATCAAAGACAGCCATTTGGTCGGCAACGACCCACGAATGCATCTTACCCACTTTGATATCAGCGCACTCCGCCACATCCCGTTCCATTCGGTCGACCGATGATGCATCGAAATCAAGGCTATCGATTGGGCACCGTCGACCAATGCCGCTGTTGGTGCCGAAGAACGAAAACCAATGGAACGCGTAAAACAAAACCAAACACAGCCCTTGACAACCGTTATTTGTTCAAAAGCGCAGAAGACTGTCGAACTTGCAAACAGAACGATTTCTTTGTTGTTTCGTAATCAACTCTCTGATTATACATAAATATGCGAAATGTGATGAATTTCTCATTTTTTAACGATATTGTGTTTTGTTGTACCGAAAGAAGGGGAACACTCTATTTTCTTTGACGATAAAGCGAATAAGTCGCTTCAGCCCTCTCGAAAAATTTAAAAAGAAAAGATCCCGCCAAACTGAGATTTGAACATACCAGTAGAAACGCGGGCAACTCATCATTTGCTGATGCTCTTCGAAAAATGTTGGAATTGGAAATGATTATTGTGTATTATTGAGTTTTTTTTATTGAATACAAAATTTCATCAAAGCGACGGTTTTATTATTTCACGAAGTATTCGAACGAGCTCGAATCAAATCATCAGTGTTTGTCCTTGCGTTACCTCTAGCAGTCATTGGTGCTCCTCAATAGAAGAATCAGCAATCAAGATTATGCTTGGGATCAAGGGATGGATCGCATTACGTAGCTGAATTGATGGGAGAGCTCAACGAATGGGTGGCTGCACCTGTCGACGCTCTCATTTCTCTCATTAAAACGTGGGCTTGCGGCTTCAAATGCGAATTCACCAGGTTTCCTCATGTAGTGCTTGTGCTTTGAATCGGTTTCGGTTTTGTTCCGTTTACGATTCCGGTTCAATGTTGTTTTTTTTTTTAAATAAAAGACAAATCGGAATTCGATGTGTTAAAATACGAAACTTGCAACATGATAAGAAAATGATTTTCAAACAGATGATTCGCGACAGCAGACACTATTACTCTGTGGCGAATAGGCTCAATTCAATTCCGATGACCAATTTCGATTTTGAAAAAGAAGAGACGATACTGGGAATTGTTTGAAATTTGTTGAAATGAAACAATTTTTTGAAATTGAACGACTATTAGAACGATGTTCACGGTATCTGATTATTGATTTCTCTCTTCGTTTGCCCGATGTATCTATTCCATAAACTCTGGACTTGCCTTCCGGTTCCGGTTAAATGACATCTCTGATCGAGTCAAGTTTAATTTAAAATGTTTCGCTCTTGTAGGATGTTGTTAGGTCTCATCAGCGATTTCAATTCTTTATCGACGTATCATTTCGATCGAACTTCATACACGTCCAATTTTCCATCATTTCGTCATCGTTGTCGTCTATAGCACAACTCGGAGTTGTTATTATTATTGATATGTTCGATCGATGCGTCGGTAAAAAAATAACATACAGCATTCAAGCGTAGTTTCTAAACCACTCACTAATCAATGCTGTTGACCTGATGAAACAAATGAATGGTCGAACTGGTGTTATTCGGTGGAAATTTCTTCGGTTTGAACCATGACCAAGTCGATAGCATCGAATCGGAGACACTTCGACATTCAATAATTATAATTTAATTATTTAATTTGAATCTTTAATAATAATCATAATTGAACGAAATTCAACGATCGCAATCGATTACCGAGTGAAAACCTAAGCTGAAGCTATGCTGAGCAAAGACTCATCCGTTGATTTTGATAACCAAAGCAATACTGAGCACTCTCCAAGGGTCGATCGTGTTCGGACGTCCAAAAAATTTCCCATCCAACATCGAGAATCCCATAAAGAACGGTCGAACTCAATGACAGCGATGGGTGATGTGATAGAGGAATGAAAAGGACGCGATTTGCATAACGTCGTCTCATGAATTTATGCTATGCGGAAACATTGCAATGCCGAATTTCCCACGACGAAAACTAGCCAGTCCAGTTTTTTTTTTCATCAATCTCGTAGATCGTTCATCGGAGTCACCGAAATGAAAGGGTCAGACGGTGAATGAGACGACGCACGGAAAAACAAGTTCTCTGTTGACCCGAAATGTCCTTTTAAATCCGATGAATGAATGGGCTAAGCGCGTTTCATCGAAAATGCCCAAGGGTTCTCTATGCATGCGCGCGCTCGTTCTCGAATGTGTCCGGATATTCGTTTTTCACATTCAGAGGGGTTGAAGATGAGGTGAGTGCGATTGTGTTTGGCGTTTGTTTTGATTTTTATGACTTGCACGAATGCATCAGAATTTGGATATTTCGAGGGAGAATTCCGATGTTGGATTGTTTTGAAAGTTTTTCCGGATGGAATGAGCGTAAGTCAGTCGATATCGATTTTCAACTTTTGCAAAATTAATCGATAGCGCAAAATAGGTGTGCTATTCGGGACGAGAATTTTGTTTTAACTTTATCTCTTGAATGCCTCGGGAGCGATTCGGTTCGAGATCCATGATATTCGGAACGAGATAGCATTTTTGCTTTTCCGATTCTTGGGTGTGACATTTTGTCCGTTTTTCCAACTTGTCGCGTGACATTTTGCCCATCACAATTTATTCTAATTTTTTTCCTGGTTGATTGCGAAAAATTGCTCGATTTTTTTTTTACTTTTACATTATGTCCGGTTCCGTGGCAATTGTGTGACAAATTCCCGTCGTCCCTGAAAATCTCCAAAAAAAAATATTTTTAGCATTCTTGAGCATTGCGTTCCGAACTGTCCACAACCGGTTTGCGAGACATAAAATAAATAGGGTCATCCGTATCTGATGGTGCATCCGAACTGAACGTTGTAGCGCACTCTTAACAAGACTTACAATACCCCTATCTTCCGACGAGCAAACGAAATGTTGGTCGCAACCCTTTTTCCTTCGGCGATGTCTTCGTCTCTGGCATGGTTGTCATTGAAAGTGTGTGAATTTTGTTGAAAAGGAATAAATCTGGACTTGGACATTGTCGACCGATGGCGTTGTCTTTGTCATTGTGGAAATGGTCCGACCGAATGATCCGAAACCGGTTTGACCGGAACTTTTCATTATTACATTTTGAAACATAAACCAAAGAAAAGAAAACGTGAACGACCATTCCGATGCCGGCAGGTAGATTTCGTTGAGCGATGAAAAAAATAAGGAGAATAAGGTCATTCGTTTATGAGTCGCTTTATTAATTGCATTTTCTCGGTCGATCACCTAGAACAACCGCCTGGCTTAGGAGTGGCGCCAGCTGTATGAATTTCGGGCACTGAGATCTAAATTGTATATTATGGACTACAAATTCAGAAGATTCCGTGAATTGTTCCGCGGAATACGCAGAAACACGTTAATTCTTTGATTCAGTGAAAGCTCACGTTTTGACTCGCGCTGACGACGTGCGTTCTTGCCATTGAACAATGCATGGGATTTTTTCTGGTGGAAAGAACTGTTTCGAACAATCACAAATGTTGAAACGCATTCAAACAGGTAGATGAAACCCACAGCCAGCATTCATCAAGAGACCAATGTCCGTTAGCTCTTGGACCGTTGGCTAACAAGCTGAATTGGATATTTTTTAGCGGGAACTTTGACCGGATCAATGTTCGAATCTCAAAATTGACATCGTATTTGACCGTTAGTTCAACTCGACAATTGTTAAAAGGTGACATGGCGAACTTGGCCCGTCCTATCGCGTGTGTGTGTTTTTTTTTAAGTACCGTTCGTTGAAATACCGTTGCACGACCCTTGCAATGGGAGGAGCCTTATTTGCCAGAAAGGAAGAAACGGCTTCTTACTGGTCGATCCCGAATCGAAATGCCGTTGGTTGCGGCATTTAAATTTTTAAAAATCTTCCATTCACTGATTCAACATTTTGTAAACTGGATTTAAAAGTCCAATACTCGCTAACAGTCGCTTTTGACACTCTGAGTGACGAATCACGAGCGTTCTGCAATCAAATTAAAATCCGACTAATTTTTCGTGTTTTTAGTGTTTCGAATAAAATTCATCAAAATTCTTTTCCCACACAAAAGACTGATTCGGCGGCGAGGTGAGTGTTTTCGTTTTAGATTTTCATTTATTGTGCTATCGTGTGAGGCCAAATAAGAAACATTGGAAATATATCTGATGCGTTCGCGATGTGCAAAGTGAAATAAATGTGTTGTTTTTACATGTCAGTTGTCAAATTCTTTTATTTGCTTGAATTGATGGTTGAAGGGGTCGAACCAAACGGTATCGATTGTCCAGTGAACAGCCAGAATGAAACCACAATCAAGTTGTCTAATTTTATCTGCGGAAAATTTGGAATTTCGAAAGCAAAATAAAATATCAATCCAAAAATATGTTGTTTGTAAAAATTCAAATAAAGAAAACTGAAGAGCCGAGAATGAGGAGAAGAAATTTTTTAGAGATGGCAAGAGCCGCAGCACGTCCAAGTCGCGCTCCGAGACCGTTGTGTTCGTTGATTAGTGTTGAAACAAAAGAAAAGGGTCACTACTGGTCTTAAAACTTGATTATCGTTTACCCTCGTTCATCGGTATGTGCACAAGCGCCACATTCTCCAACAAATTGAACAGTTACCGATAATCCGGCTCTATCAATTCATCAGACAACATGGAATTCTTGCTCGTTCACAAAATTTTTTTTTTCTCAATTTTTTTTGCTTTTTTATCACATTTTTGTTTTAGGTGAAGATTTTCTGAAGTTTAAATTTTTCTCTTGATTTTGTCGTGAAGTTGTCATTCGTTTTGCAGAGTGTTTGTGGCTTATTCTGGTTCGTTCATTCGAAGACGGGCAAAGTCCTCGAACACGATGTTGTCATCATCGTCGGCATAGTGCGAGTTCTCGTAGCGATGTCGCTCAATCGATTTCATTTTCTTCATGGCGTTCACACGCTCGCGATCAACGGTACCTGTGGGCAGAAGACGATTCAATAATTTTGTTCAATGTAAATTCAATCTTCGCCACTTACCGGGTGCTGGATGCATTAGTTTGAAGGGGACATCCGTGACTAGTTCACCGCCCAATGTTCCGCAGTTAACCTTGACCCGAAGGGAATACGAGATAACAATACCCATGGCATCCGATGGACATTTTCCATCACTGATCAAGGTCGATGATGCCAAGTTGACGTCTTCGTCTTTTAAATGGCCGTCCAAAGCGATACCTTTTCAAGTGAAATATAATAAGAGTGAGGATGCATCACAAATACTCGATGCAATACACACGATTAAGATGAATGCCACCTACCTCGTCGGTCCTTGTTGGAAGATGCCAATGGCACCAGGAACATTTGCTTGGTGAAACTTGCACCTGGTGTGATCGGACAACCCTCACGTGTTTCCAACGAGGCAACATGTTTGCTGAACTGAGCATTAACCATAGTCACCTCACAATGTTGGACAGCGTACACTTTGATATTTTTGACCGTCTTGCGTGAGTTGTTGGTAATCATGACGGTGGCGGCGACTTTCTCGCCGTGATAGTAGATCTCACGGTCCAAAGTCACCTCCAAGTTGATTTTGCCCTGCGAGAAAGTGAATCCCTTGCTGACCAATGACGAGGGTAGACGACGTCCACGGGCCGATGGAGCATACTGCAATTTCTTAATGGTCAATGCGACTTGGCTACGTTTGTGGCCTTTATCGTCCTCGTTGTTGCCGACATAAGCACGAACAGTGTAATCAACACCCAACGGCTTGCCTTCGTCATCTTCTCCAGCTTGCAGTGTGACCGATGTCGGTGATGAACTCGGAAATTGGAATGTGAATGGAAAAGCATTTGCACCGAGCTTCTTGACCAGTCGCTCCTGCAACGGGGTCATCTCCATCTTGGAATCGGCCATTGGCACGATTTGAGCTTTATGCAGTGCCATTTCCTTTGAGAATTTCACACCCATCACCTCATCTTCCTCGCGACCGTAACGGTATGTGGTCACTAGCTCTCCATAAACTTTGCGGCCCTTCAGATAATCATTGTCCACAACGACGACTCCGTCAATCGGATCACAGAAATCCAAATGGTCGATGAAATCACGCTTTCCCAGGTAGAATGTGACTTTGCCATTTGGCGTAGTCTTCTTAAACACTTTCACGGCAACAACCATCACTAAGCTCAAAAATGGCAACATTCTTGAAAATTATTCACACAGAAATTTTGAAGAAAAAAAACAAAAACCAAATTTCGTTCGTTTGTTTGAATTGGTTTTGCTTTCGTTAAATTTGGTTTGGTTCGTTTTAGGTTGTCGTTTGCCTCAAAGTTAGTTAGGAAGCAGTGCTTGTGTTTCGCGTTCGAAAAACAAAGCAAATTTATATTGAAACAATGCCATTGAGTACACGGGCTTTTATACCCGTTGGTCGAGTGCACATTGGATGGCTTCATAAAATGAAATTAGTTGAACTGCGGTGATAATAGGCTTAGCGGGAGCTATTTTTGAACAGTTCGATTTTTGTGCGCCTCAAGCCATGTAGCGGTCGCCAAAATCGATAAGCTACGAGGAAGTTTAAGGGATTCGATAAGCAAATGACGTTGATGATTAATCAGCGGCCGATCGACATTTGACATTATGCATTGGCCATTGTGATATTAACTATTGCATCGCCAATAAAAAAAACTGGGCCGATCGATGAACTTCAAAGACGAAGTAGAAACAAAGAAAGAAAATCTCCTCCCAATCAAAGCACCATCAGCTGATTTGTCAATGAGCTTGGCTTCAACAAGAACAACAACGTTGATGACGTTCGTCGCATGAATCGTACTATCGATTTTCGGTCCCCAAATACGTTTCAAGACTTTCAACCACGCGGACGGTGTTGTGAAGGTCGATGCTCATAGATGGTTCAAGAAACATATCTCCAAACGGCTCAAGACTCTAATCTGCGGGAACAACGAGACTCACTCCGATGTCTACGGTGCTACGTAGTTCTGTAGATAGCGATGAGACTATACGAAAATACAAACAGAAGAAAACATCAAAATATAACATGTTGCATGTCGCTTGACATCGATAAGAAAACACGCACTGGCGAGAATGAGACAAATACTGACGCAAGACAAAATCGACCAGATTCAACATCATTGAATCTGACATTTGCACACGTTTACCGATAAAACTCATCGCGTTTTAGTCGCACTTCGGCCATTGAATTCGTTTCGTTGAAAATTTCTGGATTTTGAACGACTGGTGATGTTCCTGGCGGACGGGACGTCACTGCATTGAATCGCATTAAGATCTGAATGTGCAGCGGGCCGAAAGGTTCGTGTGATGGCAGACCACACACGCATCGCTCACAGTGGCCAACATTGTCAATTAATTTCTCATTTCAATTGCAGCAACGATGTCAACATTTTTGACACCAAATCGACATGGTTACAGCGTTCGATTTTCGCCGTTCGATTCGAATCGGTTGATTGTGGGTATGTTTTCGGCGGCCTCGTAATGGTCCGCACATGGAGTGAGGCGTTTGCACTGGAATTACTTAATTTTGTTTTTATTTTTTTGCAGCCACAAGTCAATGGTTTGGCTTGGCCGGCGGCGGCACACTGTTCCATTTGGAACAAATGCCAGATGGAGGTCTCATCGAACGCAATCGTATCCAATGGACGGATGGATTATTCGATGTGGTGAGTACAAATGGCGCATCAGTCGAAAATAACGAAGTGCGGCGACATTAACGCTTTCTATGTTCGATTTCAGGCCTGGTCTGAGCAAGATCGAAACATTGTCGTTTCCGCATCCGGCGATGGAACACTGCAATTGTGGAATATCGACCTGGAAGCGACTACAGATCTCCAAGCAAAACAATGCCAGCCGCAATTCTGCTATAAAGGCCACACCAAAGAGGTTTACAGCATCGATTGGAGCAAATCGCAACAGAATCCGTTGATTTTGAGCGCCAGTTGGGACTGTTCAATTCGGTTGTGGGATCCAAATCGCGCTCCGTGTCTCAACACATATTTGGGCCACACGGAATTGGTGTACAATGCCAAATTTGCCCCGCAACTGTCGAGCATATTCGCCAGTGTGAGTGGCGACGGCTATCTAAAGATATGGAACACTTTGGACGGTTTGCCAACGTTGTCGGTTAGAGCGCACGATGCCGAGGTTTTGACCTGTGACTGGTCAAAGTGCGATCGAAATGTAATCGCCACTGGAGGCTCAGATGGCATCATCAAAGGATGGGACTTGAGGAATTTGCAACAGCCTCTGTTCGAACTATTCGGGCATTCGTCTGCTGTGCGACGGATACAATTTTCACCGGGCATTGCCAATGTTCTGGCATCGGTTTCGTACGATTACACGACACGCATCTGGGAACTTGCACAGACAAACGAGGCCGTGGAGACGATGACCCATCATTCGGAGTTCAATTACGGTTTGGATTGGAATCCAGGGCGAACCAATCAATTGGCCGATTGCGGTTGGGATTCTTTAGTTCACGTTTTTACACCAAAATCGTTAACTTAGTTCAGTTTTTGTTGCGTGAACTCGATCATTTTCGACCCCTTGTCACCGCGAAAACCCAGTCTTCCGGTCGTCCCGTCATCGAAGCTGTGCCGGTCGCGTCCATCGGAGACTCAATGAAGCACAGCATGTGATTTTCTAGTTGATTTTTTTTTAAATTATTTTTTGTTTTGGCTCGCTTTAGTTTCGTTTTACTGTTAAGATTTGGGGACAATCGATGTTTATAAACCCCGAAAGAAAGAAAAATGAGGAAAACACCATTAATTGCGAGTTTAAAAATTATCGGGAATTCTCCTAATGTGATTCAAAGAGGACGATGGACTATTGCGGTCAAATTTATATGGTTTTACTCTGGTCAGAATTGAGCAAACCGCGCTGAAATCCGTGATATGCAGAGTAACGCCCACTTTGGTCGGGTCGAATGCAATCGGCTTGGCGAGGTTGAGCCAAATGGTGATTTTGGACAGAAATCTCTGTTTCCAATCCAGGTTTAAACGATTTTTTTCAAACTGAGTCAACGTTTCAATCTTCTTCTCCAAGATCTCAGTTTCGTTTTTGGTGCAAAACTGGTGGTCTCTCGAAAGCGACGGAGGCAGCCGCTTGTGATTTCGGGTATGGAAGGCTGTGCGGGTTCCACCGGTATACGCCGCTCCCAAGCTCCACTCCCGGCCCCACTCTAGTAGCTGGCGCCATCTGCCGTATAACGTTGGGTTTGGGTTATGAGCCCGTTTAATGATCAACATGAACATTTTGTTTTGTTTTCTTTTGCTTGTTTATGCAAGATGATGCATCTACTGGTCTGTAACGTACAAAACCAAAAGCCGCTGCCTCGTGTCTTAAGATTATAAACTTTGGTATTCTGCATCGCGAGTTCTCGATGGTTCGAAAGTTGTTAAAAATCCCAGACGTAGAACACCGGCATCTCGATAAATTGTCGTCGAATTCAGGGGATGATGACAAACTGTCTCTCGAAAAATTGCCATACAAAAATATAAAAAAGACAAAACAAAGAAGACAAAATGATAAAAAGAAAAACCGACAAAATGTCACACGCGAAAAATGAAAAAGTAAAAATGCTATCTTGTCCTCATTCCGATAACGGATATTTAAAGACCAGATTTATTCTCCATTTCGTTCTTGACACACTCAAGAAATAAAACAAAATAAAAATTGCTATTTTTCAGTTCCTTTCGTTTTGATTCGCGTCAATTACTTTACCGTTCATCTGCCTGAGCCAGCCTGCCTATCAAATTGTCAGAAATGGCATTAACCATTGCGGCCGATAGCCACGAGTTTTGAGAGCCCCGCGCCTCGAGAGGACGAGCACAGCACTAAGCAGCCACAGTTGAATCGCAATTTTTATTTATTTTTATTTCTGGAATTCCTTGAGAACGAAAAGGATCTGCTAGCTAGCTTAATCTTCTCCGGAAGCAAGTCTCTTCGTTTCAGAAGCCAATTCATTGTTCCAAACGCCAAACATGATTGATGATCTTGGCTGATCGACAAACGTCAGTTTCCGGTCGGAAATATCACCCAAGAATCGAATGCTCTGCTACAGCGGAATCATAACGTTTTGCTCGCATTGTTTCGGATATTGAGCCCCGCCCAGTGGGTCAACCTCTTTCAAACACCGGTGAAAGCAATTGAAGACGATTTCTCAATGTAAAATTTGATTTCATTTGCACCGTAATATCGTTTCAGTGTCGTCAAATAGGTATTCAAAGCGAGGTTCGACCTTGCGACGTTCCACCAAGCATAGACCATCAAGTCGTCAGCAAATCTTGGAACATCAGCGATGAACATAACAAGAGCCAGTACAGCCCCTTTCGGAAGCCCCACTTCCGCAGTACGCTGATTGGAGATTGCGGTTCAGATTCGCATTACGAAAGACTTGGAACTCCAACGACACCGCTTAATGTCTTGTTTTCCAATTGCAAGACGATATCAATGACAACTTGAGCGTTGACCACCAAATCAATGTGAATAGTCCATAGTCCTGGTGGATTTTCTTGCATATTCGGCTTGGACCGGCGAACTCGAACATATGACACCGTCAATCGTTAACACATCAAACATCGCTAATTGAACTCAACGGGCGATGCCACCTACCTCATTGTGGATTTAAATTAAGAAACCTTGTTACCTTTTGGATATCTGAATTGAGCCAAGCAAACGACTCATCGTTATAATAAATTCATTTGAGAAAAATACCAATCATTTCACTCAGATCTCGCCGTCGAAAACATCCTGTGCCAATCTGCCTTTGACGGTTCAGAATCTCTGAACTTCAGACTCAGATTTCATTTCAATTCTTGGATCGCTCAATCAAACACGCAACGAAAGAATCTGCGTAGTGCTCTGGGCAAAATTGTTTTATTGAGCATTTGGTGCACTCAAAGATAGTTGTATTGGAGACCTCAGCACAGTCGAACTAACCCTGTCAACCTGAGCGCCATCCATAATTTAGGTATTTGACTCAACCCGCCACACCTCGTTCAGCTGGAACTGCAGAATGATCACGACGTACGTAGTTGCAGTCGCCAAGAACTGCCAAGAAAACGAAAATCTATTGAAAATTGCCTGAAACCGATTTGGATTGGGCATTGCATTACCGAAGCGAGAAATATGAGGTTCATTTTGAAGAACCCCTTGACGGAGATTTCGATTTTCTGAAGAGTCATTTGCGTGGAAAAACCGTGTACGATGGCTTGGATGTCCAAATCTCCGTAGTCTTGGCTGTGGAGGGTCACTGGGATGCGTTGGCTCTGCAAAGAATTCACTCGTTGGTCTCACCTCAGGACATCATCTGCGTGAACTTACGGCTCTCTCGCACTCCCAGCACGAGTGGCAAAACAAGAGCAGATTCGAGAGCCCCAGCCCCTGGTAGCCTAGCAAGACTGAAACGATCAAAGATCACGATTTGAAATCGCCTCCGTCTTCGAAGTTCCAACGCACCCACCAAACGCGAGATAATCCAAGCTGGACATATTTGAGATGCGGTAGACCCAACTTCCGGTGTTGATGACGTGAATGAATTTTTGGATGATGATCGCAAGGTTTGACCACCCGAAGCAATCGCCAACGCGGTTCCCGATTTGCCACACGATGGAGTAAATGCGTTTCATATCGAGCAGGTAGCCAGCAACGTGTGACTTTAGGTTGCCATTGCGACAAGCCCAGTGAAAGTCTCGCTGAAACGCCCGTAAGGCCATGTCCGAGTGGATCAACAAGTCCCGAACGGTGTCCACATACAGGCACGACTGCATGACGCGAACCCGAACTGATATCATCGAAATTAGAACGTAAACGTCAAAGTAGTCCATTTGATACCCGGCCTTAAGGTAGAACCGCAACGCCAGCTGATTGCATCCAAACATGATTGCGTCGAGTGCCAGAAAGGCCCCCATTTTCGTCAAGTTCCGACGCGTCAACTGATTGGTGTCGACATGGTGGCCCAACTGGCCCTGGAGCGTTCTCAGGATTTCACCAAAATCGTGAATGATGACAAAGTCACAGCCGCGCATAAAGTACGTCTCCAGGAGGATGATGGTTGCCACAATGACGTAGATGCAAACAGCCACCCGGGTGGTCCAAGAGGATACGGTCTCGGCACCATCGAGGCCTAGGGATTTGAGGTCCAGTCGAGTGGTGACCATACAATAGATCGCAGCCATCAGCATAACTGAGTTTAGAACGAAGAAAAATTGTGCAGGAATCTTGCTCCGGCTGGGCTGCGATGACGACTGTTTTGGATGGTCGGTCGGAAGGGAAATGCCCACAACCTCAAAAAAAACGAGGAATGGCTGCAAGAATTTCGTTGGATCCGTAAAACACATTTCGTCTCTGCAAGCAACAAACACTCACTCTGCTGGCAACAAACGGTTCGCATGCAGGTCCCAGACGGAGGGGGGGGAGTGCAATCAAGTTGATGAGGCGGCTATCGTTAATGCATCGATTGCGTTCGGCAGATTGGAAATACGCAATTAGAAAATGGAAAGTTAAGCAAATTATTTTGAATGCGTGGACGAGCTGTGGATGGAAGCGTGCTGGTGCGGCTGCGAGACATGACCGTGACCATGACCGCGTGCGTTATTGGGTCGACCGCAACGCTGCTTCTTCGGCCAATTGGAATTGAATCATGATGACGATGTACGTAACTGCCATGGCCAGGAACTGAAACGAGGTGGAATGTTGAACCTTCAATAGCACGCGATAGACGAGAAGACGTCCCGAGGCACGTACCGAGCCGAAAAACGCGTGGCTGAGGCTGAACTCCTTCACTGAAAGATCAATCTGCTGATGCATAATCTGCGTGGAAAACTCCCGGGCGATCGCCAGAATGTCCAAGTCCTTGCAGTGTCGGCTGTGGAGACGCACTGCGATGGCTTTGCTCTGAAAGATGGAAACGAGTTCGTGATTCGAACGGCTCTGATAATCTTCCAACTTTACCGCCTTATGGCAACTCTCGCACAAATGACAAAGCACCCAGAACTCTATCAGTGCCGGCGTGATGTAGCATAGCAACTCTGAAATGTCCAATTTGATTCAGATTGTTCGCGGCGGATAGTCAGCGGCGCAGTGGAAACGTACCAACAATCAGCAAACTGGTCATTTGCCGAAAGAGGGCGATGTAGATCCAGTAACCGCCGTTGATGATGCAAACGTTCGTTTGAATGACCATCGCTAAGGCTGACCAGCTGAAGCAGCCGTTGAGTCGGGTTTTAGTCCGCCAGATGGTCGCGTAGACGCCTATGTGCTTGAAGAGTCGGTCGGCAAGCCACGCGGACAGGAAATGGTTGCTCGAATCGGAGAAGATCTCCTCTTGCTCACGCTGCAGCGTAACTTCAATATGGGCCAGGCGGTTTTCGAGCGCTGAGAAGGCTTCGAAACACCGAGCAGCTGGAAGGAAATGACGAACGGTCGCCAGAACTCGGCCGTCTTTGAGGCCAGCATTTCTCGTTTTGAAATTTCGGCTGGGGCAATGGTATGACAAAGTGCGCACGTCGGATATCGGTAATGCATCGATGCATCAATCAAAGAGACGTATCTGATATCGAGAATTGATGGCTAGTGCGTAAACTGGATCGGTTAGATTCCAAATGAAATGGAGTTTATTTGAAAAAAAAAATGAAAACGATCTCGCCCTTGACCTCTTCCCAGAATCCGAACGATAGCGGGAACTGTGTCGCCGTTATCGCATCTGTCAGTCGTCCCAGCGGTTGCTCCAACCAGCAACTCGAGACCCGTGTTGAATGCGAATCGAGAGATTGAGTCTGTTATCGATCGCAATGAAAACGCTTAGAATATTTCGAAGGTCTTTGACCTCATGCATCTCGGTTGTTGTTTTGCCGCCTTGTTTTTCGGCGATGGGCTATCGCCCAGTTTTTTGCGGGCATAAGTTGAGGTCACTTGATGAACAGTCAAAACAACTTCTATAGTTTTCGGTGCGAATGAGCAAAGGGCATTCCAAACGTCCGACGTTTTTGGAATTCAAAAAAACTGCGCATGATTCATTGTCGAAATATTTTATTTGAGCTCAGCACTGAAACGTCATTTGGAAAAACTGAATATAAAAGAAATAAAAATGGAATGATTCCCACGACGCGAAACTCGAAAGTTCTCTAATCCGAATCGGATGACACGATGCACGATGGTCGACGGTTGGATGAATTGGCGGCCACTCGTCCGCGGTACACGACACTGTTCTTGTCCGTCTCGTGGATTTTCACTTCGTAAAGCTGCTCTGGGCGAGCCAACGCACGCTTCAGGTTATTCCAAATAAGTACAGCAACGTTCTCTGTGGTACTCGGCTAGAATAAGAAGCACAACCTCAGTCGCACAAAGACTCTTCGAGATGAAACACGTGAACTACCTGCGTTTTGAAGAAATCCACGTCTTTGTCGAGGTTCTTGTGATCCAGCGGCTTCATGATGGCCTCGTCGATGTACTCCTTCAGGTCGGTGAGGTTCAGCACCATGCCAGTTTTGGCGTCGACGGTTCCTCGCACAGTTATTTCAACTAATTGAAAGGCAATTCGAATGATTTCATTATCGCGATGAGTTAACAACTATACACTCAAGTATAAGCTCCGCGGTCGATTCGACGAATCAATTAATTCAATTGAATTCAATTGAACGCGGCATGATATGTCGCGAACAATCGACCTCTCGACCATCAAACGCCTTACCTGTGTAATTGTGCCCGTGGCCATTTGGATGGTTGCATTTGCCATAAACTCGCTTGTTCTCTTCGTCACTCAAATTTAGGCTGAGAATTTGAAGCGAACAAAATTCAGTGAAACACCCTGATTTGCGACGGGTGGATGCAATTACCTGTGAAGTCGATGACAAGCACTGAACGACTCTTTACGCGTTAAAAACACAATTGGGAGTGTCGACATTTTGACTCGTTGAATTTTTGCGTTGAATTTTCGATGAAAAAGAAATAGACAATTCGTTCGCTGTTGAAGGCACTCTATTCTCAGCTGTTGCTGCTGCTACTGCTGCTGTTGCTGTTCACGTATAAACAAGTGGATGAATTGACACTGCTGCTCATGCAGAGACTTTGTTCTTCTCCGAAGTCTTCGTCGCGACATCGTCCCGGTGTTGCTCAACAGATGGCCTCACGAAATTACAAAAGGCAGTGCAGCCACTGGAACCATTTTGACATTTCGCAAAACACATATTTTACCATCGCAGTCTTTGGTTATGTCTTGAGAAATTGTAATCTACATTTTCCGGGGAAAATTCGAGTGGAACCTTAATTGTTTTCTGGGAATTGACTGCAATCGATAAAAGATGCGTTTGACGCAATTCTTGTTCAACAGATTCGGCGTTGGCGACCTCACGAAGAAGTTTGCCAATCTGCCAGAGACCTACATCACCCGAGCCATGGAGCAGGTAAGGTGGAATCACCCGGAATACCTTTCGTTTCACTCACACACGACTTTCCTTTCACGCAATCCGCAGGTTGGATGGAAAACGCCTCGCGGAAAGCCAAATTATTTACCGCGAACACTGGGCCGAAGGAAGTTTCGCTTCACAACAAATCGGCCGTGGACCGGCCAGTTCTACCAGCAGAATCATCCCGGAACGGTGAGGAAGAAGGTGTTCATCGAGCCAATCGGTGAGTTTTGGCGCTCGCAGGCAGCTGAGATTTTCGATGAATCAACGTGAAATTTCAGAACACTGGGGTTTCTTCCGGGGCGATCGGGTGGAGTTGCTGGTTGGACGCGACAAAGGAAAACAGGGCATCATCAAGCAAGTGATTCAGGAACGCAATTGGGTCATAGTTGAAGGCTTAAACACTCACCTGCGGCGCATGGGAAAAACAGAGAAATTCCCTGGCGTTCTGCTCAAATCAGAGTCTCCACTTCTCGTATGTTCCCACGGCAACTCAAGCCATGCCAGCATTGACCAAACCCTTCCTTCCGCAGGTCACTAGCCAGATCAAACTCGTTGATCCCACAGATCTACTATCCACCGAATGGGAATGGCGATACACAGAAGAAGGTGAACGAGTTCGGGTATCGCTGCGCACCGGTCGCGTCATCCCTATTCCACCCTCGCATAAAGAAACTATGGACTTCAAATCGAAGAACGTCTACGTCGAACGCGAGAAAGATACTGTGGAGAAGCTGGCCCAAGAGATCACCTTCGACCCGAAACTGAAGACATTCGAAATGGACATAATGGACGAAATGCGTATCAAAGACGATCGAGTCCCGAGGAAGACCTACTGGTACTGAATCGCCACCACATTTCTTGTAGCATTGTTAACGTTGATTTGAGTAAAGATGAGAAGAAAGCGAATTTTTGAAAAAAAAAAAAATCAAACAGAATTTCTTTGGATTTGCGAAGTTGACCGCTCGGTCACGAATGGCTGGCTGCGTTGAATCGGTTAACAACCTTGCAATAATTCACTTGCAGCTGCAGCAATAGCCACAACAAAGGAATTTCGCCGACAGAACGCATCGCACGACTGTTATCGGCTTGCGATCATCGAAGGCAGGAATGCACGTTAGACCCGAGCGATTCCGCTTGTAAAATCAATAAATAAGATTCATCGCTCGATGCGGCGGCAATGAAGAATGGCTCCTCGAATGCTATCGGCTGAGAGTCGCTCTGTCAGTCTGTGTGTGTGCGTGTGAGAGTGGCACTGACCAGGCCAGGCTGAGAATCGCGCAAAACAGACAAACAAGCGACTGCACATGTCATGTCCATTCGGTTGGCTCAATCCGTTTGTTGATTCATTTTCGTAAACAAAATTTTGTGGTCAAAGACACGAGCGGACCTTTCGACCGACAGAAACGACCAGCAACGTCGTCTGAATGCAGTTTGTCTGCATTCCCCAAGATGTGCGATGGTGCGCACGCTTCACCAATATATGTGAGTGTGGTCACTGCACCATGCATTCCACACACAAACACACATGACGCGCGCGACGACCACGACGACGGAGCCAGTCGCGTGGTGTGGTGGTTGATAGTATTTGCGCCACTTGAAAATCGCGTACTATAAAATATGAATGAAAATGAGGAATAGTAAAACCCACACACACGCTTTGGACTCCGGCCGGATCGCACCCGCCACGAATACGCCCGACTGCAGTCCGAGACACATTCAATCACATTCTGTGTGTATGCGTGCGTTCTACTGCGTGTATGCATGTGGTGGACGACCAGCAATGTTGTACAATGCGAATGCATTGCTTGTTGCGAGTAAATTCATTCCATTCAGGCAGTTGGAATTCGTAAATATTTACAACTTTTCTGTTGTGTTTTCCAACGGCAACCAGTCGAGAGTTCACAAACGCTCGACATTATCGTAGTCGCGTCATGCAATGCGCATATGCACTATTGCAGAGTAAAATTCCGATTATTTTTCTATTCCAAAGCGAGCACACTAAAAACGTAAACATCTCTCACATCAATGAATGTAACGGGGGGCCGCTGGGCGGATTGGCGACGGCGCTCGATGTGGCAGCAAACAAACATCTTGCAGACATACATTACTTCATTATTGTTATTGCGATGCGATACGATTCGATTCGATTCGATTCAATCCGATGCAATGATTGTTGTTATTGTTGTTGTTATTGTGGCTGATATAAGACAGAGCCGGAGCAAAGCATCCCCGCTCACGTCCCCATTGTCCCCATTGGCACTGTCGTCGCATCGACCCCAGCGTCGAAATTGTGCTCGGTCGTTACACATCGCGCTCATCGCACCACTCTACTGCATTCTGCATTCAGTTTGCTCCGTCATCGTAGAACGTGCATTACGAGTGCACAGAGCGAATCGTAATACATTTTCAATTCAATAATTGCGCATTGTTTTTATCGAAAAAGAGAGGAAAAAGCAGCTTGACTGGGCATATTTTCATTTTACGGGTTTTTTGTTGGTCGATTTTTCGTGGTTTTGTTTTGTGTTATCGTGTCGACGCTTGAGTGTGTTTAAAAAAAGTCGCGTAACGTATTCGAGCAGAAGATCGCCGCTGGAGTGACCTACAAAGAAAACTCAGGTGGGTTTTTACAGCAAAAGAAAAGCCCTTAAATGCCAACGAATGAGGTTGTCCCGCCAAAGTGTCCACGGTGCGATAAGATTCTCGGAACGGTGATACCGTTGAAGGACGTCATTTATTGCGTCGCCCTCAAACAGTTGCTGCGTCACAGCGACCGCCAGCCTTTGAATTACTGACGACATTTGCTCGATTGCGGATGGGTGGCGTCGAGAGGCGAAAATGCATTTGTGGCCTTATCATCTTATCGGCGCGTCCACGTTGTTGTCGTCATTTCGACGGCGACGGTGTTTGTGTTTTCGCGTTTGCATTTCCTTCGCTCGACAGGTCTTACAATCAAATATCACGGGGCCCCATATACCAACGGCGGCGATAATCGACGGCGACAAACAGACGAAGCGCGGTTTGCGTTCGACTGGCAAGTCAATTGAGTAAGCCTGCCGATAAACGTCAATGGAATGTACAATCTCGCTGCCAGGCAAGCCGCTCATGTGGCGGCCCATTGTGCATCGGTGTCGATGGCATGCATACACTCGTCATCTGGCGGTTCCGGAATTCATAAATTTTGCGATTTTTGCGCGACGTCACTCAATCGCATTGTAATGGCTTCGGAGGCCGCATCATTGCTCAATCAATGTTGAGCTTTTGGCTGGCGACTGTCTGCGACAGATGGATGAGCAAGTACGCAATGAAAACGAACATAAATTAGCAAGGCCGCTGTGCGACTGGAGTCTGCGATCGCATCAAGAGCGAGCAATGACAACCGTCTCGTTGTCTCAAAGTCGTCGGTGACGGCTGAAACCAGTGTTGAGCTCTTTTCGCTCAATACGCCCTAATTCGACAAATGGCTACCGAAACAACAACAACAACTCTGCCGATTCAACGAACAATAACACTGCTTGGTTGATTGTGTGCTTTCGTCGTCATCGTCCTCGTCGTAGTATACAAGCAAAACAATAACATGAGAAGGCAGTCAGGCAAACAGGCAGCAATCAACAGCGAAACGGCAAAAGCAAAAGTAGTGTACGGCATGCCGCGCAAAAGCAAAATCACCACGACACATTTCTCATTCGGTGCCGTGGATATGCTTGCGTTCATTTCGCTGAGCGAACAAACGATCCACACCACGATGCCATCGACGGGAACAAAACAAACCGACCAAGGAGAATACGAAGCACCAATCGGTTGTGTGTTGGTGCGACGTGTTGTACGTTCGGCTGATTGTGCTGTTCGTGTCGTTGTCGACATTTGCCCAATGCGGTTGAACTACGCAACGGTCGAAACGTCGGAAAGAGTCGGCATGAGAAATCGGTTCATCTTTTTTCGTTTCATTTTCATTCTTGAGTTTCTGCGACTTCGTCGTCTTGGTCTGTCTGGCATCGTCGTCGTCGTGCGTGTGTGTATTTGTGTTGTAAGTGTGTGAATATATGTCTGGCTGTATATGCACCCATACATGTGTATGGGTGTGTTTGTATGTGTGCATGTGTGTGCGCGCTTTTGCATGTATCGCTGTATCGTGGATCCGCGTCTGTGGTGGTGACCATCGTCGTCGTCGTCGTCACTGTCGTAGCAGTTGTATTTGTCGTCCAATCGAAAAAATACAAAATGGTCGCGCAAAAACATTTCAATCGAGAAGACGTGTACAATATTGTGTTGTGAAGTGAAAAAATTTTGCTTGATCGCAAGCAGCAAAACAGCAATTGTGTAATGTGAATCGCAAGCAGCGTTTCTCGAAAACGAAATTCAATTTAATTTTTGTGAAATCAAAGGCAAGAATCGAGATAATAAATAAAAATGAAAAATCGAGAAAAAAGTCAAAAAAAACAACGAGCAACGGAGTAAACGAAAGAAGATTTGCGTGTGTGGTTTCAACGGTGCGGTGGTGCATCGTGCGTTCGACGGGAAAACACTTCTGGTGTGAGCCTGAATTTGTGCAAAATTTCGTGCATTCTTTTTTTTTTGAAGCGAAAAAGGCGAGACTGCGACATTGTCCGGCCACTCACCCGGAAGGGACCCTTCGTGTGCTGTGTGTTGTGTGTAAAAATGTGATATTTCGCGGGGCTGGAATTCTCGTTTGCAGACGTTTTCCGCAGACGATTTGGCAGATTCTTCCTCTATGCTATCAATCGAGATCATCCGTCGCTTCATCGACGACTTTGAATCCCTGTGCGCTGGTGTGGATTTGGCACACAATGTGGAATTGTTTTGATTTGGTTTTATTATTGTCGTCGTCGTCATTGCTCGCCGTACTGCTGCCGCTGCTGCAGCGCTCGTCGTTGTCGTAGTCATCCGCTCAGCCAGTCGATTCCATCGTGCATTATTCAATGTGAGTTGCTGTTGTTGTTGTTGTTGTTGTTGTCAACGAAAACGAGTATCGCAAGTGAGAAATAATAATAATCGTACCGACGACAACGACGACGTCGCCACCAGCACCACCGAACTCGCTCAGTTCGTTCTGTATTTCGGTCGGTTCGATCAGTGTGCGCCAGTGTGTCGTGTTATTACGCGACAAATATTCGCTGGCAAATTGTACGTTATCGCCCATATTGTTTTGCGCTATTTATCATTTCAACTGAACTCGGTGCGGTTGGAAGGTCCGAAGCGTTTGCAGTTTCCAACGAATGCCCATTGCGTCGGGGTCGAGCTGCGCGCGCCTTGAAAATGTGACTTGTTTTCCGTTTCAAATCGAAACGTAAATCAACTTCGATAATCGAAATCCGTTTGCGATATTGGCCAGTGCTCGTTCTCTGCAGCCAACGCATTTGAATGTGCGTATGCACGCGTGTGACCGTGCATGTGTGCCCGTGTGTCTCGCTTGTGTGCGCCAAAAAGGAAGAAAATTTGTGAATTGAAAGCGACGTGGTCGACAGAGGCGACAGAAGCGACAGAAGCGACCCAAAAGGAAAAATCGAACTCAATGCAAATTATTCCGTGCGCCCGCTGCTCTAGCAATCAACCCGAGTGCGTGCGTGTGTCTGCGTACTTGCCGTGGTGTTAGCCAATATGTGTGGTCTTGGCATCGCGTGTGTTTGTCTCTTGCAGTGAGCTCGCATCGATGTCTGCCCGCCACAGATACGTTATTACATTCGAATATCCGTCACAACGGCTGTGTGCTTCTCACATCCATTCCAATTTCAATTCCCATTTCGATTCCAATTCGAAATTCAAAACAACCGTCAACTGAAGTTGTAAACCCTCACACGGATAATAGTTATTGCGTTGTTATTTTATGTTCGACCGTCGTCGTCGTCTTCGTCGTCTTCGTCGTCTTCGTCGTCGTTCATGTAATTGTTTCATCGTAAAATCCGCCGTGTGCATACACACGTCAGCGCCAATGTGGTGGTGGTCTTCATTGAGCAGTGGCTCGTTGCGTCATCCGTGTGTTGCTTTACAAATATCGCACACATTCACGATGCTTTTCAATCTGTGGCGTTGTCGTGATGCGCATACTGTGTCGTCTCCATCGTCGTCGTCTTCGTTATTTAATTTGTGTTTTTTGTCTCTCTCATTCTCTCCCCTCCCCCCCCCCTTAATTCGAATTAATTTGTAACTTAGGTATTTTGTCGATTGTGTTATATGTTTGTTATAAAATGTTTAAATTGTCTCGCTCGTATTTGGCGTATCATAACCTTCTTCTTCTGCAGAGATGTAGTTGTTGTTGTTGTTGTTTTTGTTGTTGTTTTTGTCTTCGTCATCGTCTCCGTCATCGTTTTCTGTGTGTCGTTTCATTCGACGACGATTTCTACATCGTCAATTCGCTGCGATATTCTCCTCAATTCGCGGCACACACAACCAAACGACCCAAGACAACAAACGAAGCGCCACCAATAATTCTCACTATGTTCGATTCGGAATCGCCAAGAAAGTAAAGAAAAATGGAATAAAAAAACGGCAAATTTAAGCGAACCGAATTGGAATGGCCAATGGTTCGTCTGACGAGTAAACTGCAGTGTAGTGCATTGCAATGGCAACAAGTGCATTCGTCAGACCCTGAACGGCTGGGGTAGAATCTACACGTTGTTTGACCGCGTTCCACCCCATCCACGCATCCGAGCCCCATCCAACCTCCAGGCAAACTCGTCTGAATTGAACTACGCGTCAATTAATTGTGCGCCACGCGCCGGGCGAATAGGTGACCGACATGGAGGTCGCACGGGCGATGGAAATGCGAATGACATTCAATTCGATTCTCCAATGGAGGATTGGTGTCGTAGGGTGCCCGACGCGCAGTCGACTAGAAGGTCAATTCTTAATGTTCGCTAGCGAAAGACCACTGTGTTTGGAGCAAACAAGCCACAAATTGATTTTCCACGCTGAGATGCGTTTTCAATCAGACGCAATTCATCGAATGTTGACGGCTTACATCGAGACATGTGTCGCATTGGGACACTAAGCGACTTCGCTGACAGCGGAAAATGCCAAACATTAAAACGTACCGCAAGCACAACACCATTCATAGGCCGTTGTGTGCTTGGTACTCACGCGCGACATCACTCGATGATGACGGTGCTAGTTTTTGCTCGTGTTCTTCAAATTGTTTTCGTCCGAAAAATATGCAAAAACTACGTAAATGAAATCATGTGTACGATGACGAAAGACTTGGTTGCCGCTATCATTCCGAATGGGGCGCCTGGGACGAGTGGACAGGCCGTGCGACGCATCGTCGAGCTAAAATGAATAATTTGTCTGGCTCATTATCAACCGAACAATACAACAATTTTTTTTTGAATTTTTTTTCTCTCTTTTGGCCGTCAGATCCGCATCTCTGCTAACGTCATCTGGAAATTGGCTACAATTTATTGTTTCATTGACTCGATCTCTGCCGAATAATGGCCATTAGATTCACTTGTCTCTCGTTCCGCCTGTCTTCGCTCTCGTCTCACTCTCGTGTACGTGTGCGTGCGCATGTGTAACCGAAAAGTTTGCGAGAAACATTGTTTTGATTCGTTCGCTGGTTTGAGTTGAACCAGTCGAATTTCCAGGAATTCTCGGCTTTGTCGAATTATCGCTTTGCGGAAATTTGTTCCAATTTGCTTTTTCGCGCATTGTACTCGGCCGCATTCGTGATCGTGATCACAATCGCGATCACGTGACTTTGATCACTTGACGGATGGCTTGTCGAATGCTCCAGTGCCGGAGCAACTTTGCTCTGCACTACGCCGTAACCGCCCTTCGAAAATGATCATCGTCATCATAAGCAGCGTTTTGCCGAATGCCATTCTGACGTCAGCAGGTCACAGGACGCGACGGCAATGGAAAAAAAAAAGAAGAAGAAGAAAAACAAAGAAATAAAAACGTAATCACCAATTTAACACACAAAGTATTTGTCAAGTGTCGTTGCATGGCACCCAGCGACGACCATCGCTTTTTATGAAACAATTAGGCGTAATTGCGAGAACATTAAATTTCGAGCAAAATAGAAAATATTCTATGGCGTCGGAATCGTCACCAGCGTCGTCGTCGTCGTCATCGTCATCGTCGTCGTCATCGTCGCTGAGATCGAGCGCAAATTTTTTTGTTATTGTAATCGTCGAGCGCGTGAACTATAATTCGGCCACCAATTTCGAATAAATCAAATTCCGTCGTTTGAATTTGTGCCTCTTGCACAACGCGATTCGATGAGTTTTTGCGTCGTTGGCCAATTCAAATGCGATTTCATCATCCACCGTATTTACGTTGTGCATCAAATGGCTTTTGTTCGAATCAGAGCACACAACCGAAAACAACAACAAGTCGATGAAAATGCGCATGAGCCACCACCGTATAACCATAAATTGCCATCGCAACGTCATCAACGACGTTATTTGGGCACAGCTTCTGAGAAAGGGAGGACAATTGCTCGTTCGGGTGGTCGTTTTGTCGACGAATTCTGGACTGCATCGCAATTTCCAAAATTCGCACCACGCGGCATGGTGCGTTGCGTTCGATCCAATTGATGTGCCGACCGTTTGAAGGCAAACTCTATTTTTAGTCAGTAACTTTCGATTGCAATTTGCAATTTGGCAGAATGGCAGAATAGCTTGTTGAATGGCTGTTCCTGCGATTGCATCAACCGTCAACTAACCATTCGACTGACTTGTTGTCCGGACGTCATTTCGTTTGTTTGCCTCGGCCTGTGCGACGCATTTGTTGTGACACTTTTTTTTGCGATGTCAACTCGCCAGCTTGTGCCATTACTCAACGCCGGCAAAATAGGGAATGAGGTTCTGCTCAGCGCGTTCAGCACGTTCTAGAGGATGATGATGATTCGACGATTCTGTAATTCGATGGGCATTATAAATAACTGGCTATGTGCGATTCGCAACTATTTCTCATGCAAACGCACAGACATACACATACACACACGCATACAGACACAAACACAAGCAAACACACGCGCGCACACACACAATGACAATGTTGAGTACATCGCGGTCGGCGACGATGTCGCTGTCTTTGTTGCCAATGCTTGAATGCAATTGCAGTCTCGCGGGTCAACCGCACATCGACGGGAGCCGGATAGTGAGCGAGTGTCAAAGAGAGCGAACGATCGCTCTTGGGTTACATGCGGTGATTGCCGCATTCTGCGCATTCCTCTGCAATTCAAAACGCACAAACACGCTGAATGACTAATGGTCAGTTCGTACGCCACGACTGTCTGGCCACAGCCGACGTAATGGCCCATTTTCAAACAATCCATTTGAATAATTTTCATTCAAATGCGTCTTCATTGGCTCGCG
>JANSTV010095935.1:0-19981 GCA_027564135.1 Lestremia cinerea
TAAAATTTCACAATGCATTCGTGCGCATCGAAAAGTGAAGGCGTTTCAATGTTCCATCCGTGTATCGAATGTCCCAGTTGAAAATGAATGAGTTTTCTTGTTGGAAAAATCAAACCCGTCGCCATTTGGTTGACGGCAACAAACGAGCACGGCCGCCATACTCTCACTCTCGTTGTGTGTTTGCTCTGCACCGCATCGCAACGACCAAAATAAGATCCATCAGTGACTCGATGAGTGAATTTTAGAAGAGAATATTCCGGCAGTGATCAAAAATAAATCAGTCGTTTTTCCACTGCGCGTCGAGAACGCAAGTCGAATCGAATCGAAAGCGGACGCACATTGTTTTTGTTAGAAAATTTCTGTCAGTTGTGGTGTCATTGCCTTGGCGTTCTCAGCGAACCGGCCTGGGCGGAATTTGAATTGATCGATTCGGCATCGAAATGACTGAAATTCGTCGTGGAAAACCCATCATCGTGAGCGATGGCACGCTCATCACGCGCACCGTGTTCCTGCGCTTGATTTCCGGTGTCTATTTGGTGGCATTTATTGCGTTCTATTCCCAAAGTGCGGGTGAGTGTTTGAGCATTGAATCGAATTGGCCGAACGCATGGAGCATCGATTGATTTCCATCCGCAGGTCTGTTCGGCAACAATGGCATTGCACCGGTTCGCCTGCAAATCGATACGAAAATCTCGATTTATCGAGCATTCGTCGAGAAGCCGACATTGCTGCATTTGGCTGTTTATTTGGGCATCGACGCAGACTACATGATCGACGTGTTGTGCCTCGTGGGATCGGCGCTGTCATTGCTGGGCGTGCTCTCGTCGCGCTTCTGTGTGCTGCCGACCTTCGTGACTTTGTGGATCTCCTATTTGTCCATCGTTCAAATCACCGGCATTTTCTCGCATGAATCGGACCAATTGCTTCTCGAAGCCGGTTTCATTTGCTTCTTCTTGGCGCCCGTCAATTCGACCAACCCGTCCAATCCAACGGACAAGATCGGATTTTTCTTGCTCAAATGGCTCCTGCTGAGGTGAGTTCCTCACAAGCTCACCCTCCCGGCTTGGCGTTGCAGTGGCCTCTCTTTCGCAGATACTTTTTCGAGTGCGGAGCTGTCAAATTGCTGTGTCGCTGCGCAAAATGGTGGCGACTGACAGCCTTCGAGCATCATTTCGAGACGTTGCCTCTGCCGACACCGTTCACCTGGCTGGCGCATCAACTGCCCAAGGACTGGCTCAAAATGCTCAACATTTTCACCAACATTACGGAATTGGCGTTGCCTTTTGCCTTCTTCTTCCCGCATCGCGCCACTCGCAAGTGGATATTTTGCTGGCAGGTGAGCTTCTCCTCCTCGCGAAACGCATTCATTCGATAATCGTGAAAATCTTTGCAGCTCTTCTTCCAATTTGGCATCGTCTTGACGGGAAACTACGGTTTGATCAATTACCTGGTGGCCGTTCTGTTAATTGCGCTGTTGGACGACGACTTCTTTCTGGAACTGAAGCTCCACGGGCCTTGGCAGTTGGCCAAATATCTAGTCGTTTTCAGCTTGACCACATTTCTGACGTTCTTGACCTTTTCCACGATGCTACCCAATGTGCTGGCCGACATCGAATTCAAGCAAACCTATTTGGACTGGTTGCTGCAGGCGAATCGTCAGGCGCCCGTCATGGCAATCATGACTGTCGTTTCCATTGCATTACGCAACCTGATATCGCACCCGTTCATCCTTCAACAACGGAAATTCATTCAGAAGCTGTATGTCGTCAACACGATGGTGGCCTTTTTGATAATTTCTCTGGTGTTGGTCGTCGTTTCGATGGTAAGTATCGATGGAGCGCAGGGAGATGACAAACACCGATAAAGCGTGGTGTCGTCGAGTGGCTCTTGATTGGATTTGCTATTGTTGCAGGTTCCCCATGGCAACATCGACAAGACGACAAACATAACTGATTCCAATGTGAGTGACCTGGCGAAGAGCGAAAGAACGCTTTTCTAACAGAATGTTTCCTTCATTCGCAGCTGGGCTCGTTCTACCAGAGTTTGAAGCGTTTCCAAATAACCAACCAATACGGCAGGCATTTGAGCAAAGTGCGCACGGACCGCTATGAGATCGTCTATCAATACGCGGACACGGCTGAGGGCCCTTGGACCCCGTACGGATTTCTGTACAAGCCCTGGAACGCGAATGCATCGTTGCCGCTGACCGGACCCTATCTCCCACGGATGGACATGAAGCTCTTCGAAGCTACGCCGACGCACTATCCCAACTACCGCGATCACCTCTGGACGGTTGTCATCGCTTACCGGCTACTTCAACATGACCCGAATGTCTTGCACTTATTCGGCGTCGATGCTCATCAATTGGCGAAACCGAAGTTTGTGCGGGCGGTCGTGGCCAAGTTTCAGCATTCGGATCCGAATGAAAGGTAATAATCGCGGGGCAGAGAATCAAATGGCAAATTGACGAGTCTCTCTCTCTCTCTTTCAGACACACCCTTTGGACGATCTTCGGTCGCGGCGAGTACATTCCACCATTTTCGCTGGACCATCCAGTGTTGTTGTCGCATCTCCGCTCAATCAGAATATCACCCAACTACCAACCACCCGAAATGTCCAATCAATACTTGAAGACTCTCCTGGACTTTCTTCGGCAGCAGCGAGCCCACGACGCAAGCAAATTCATTCTGATTGTTCTATCGACGGTCGCCATCATTGTTTATTTCAAGAATAAATCCAAGCAAATTTAACTTTGAAAACCAATTTCGTTTTGATCACCGCACTCCGACCTTGCCGAGAAATGACTCGGAAAATCCAAATGCGTCACAGTCAAGTCGAGTCGAGACGGATGCACAGACAACTAAATCATTTACAAAACAAAGAATCGTAAATCGTGCCTTGCGTTCATAATTGCATTTCTGCCAGTGATCACCTCTGAGATTGGTGTCTGGATTCGTCTCGTCTCATTTCGACTTCGTTTCCGACATCGACTTTCAATATTTTCGTGCAAAATTTCTCGATCGAATGCATGCAATCGCACCAGTCGATCCATCGCCAGACGGCATCAATTAACCATTCAGCTTTGTTTCGTCGACAAAGTCTGCGCCAAAGCCGTTCGAAATGAAACCAGACATGAATCACATCGTTATCGCGACGCGGCGCAAAAGCAAATTCATGAAAGAAAGAAAGAAACAAATATTTCAAGGCGACGACACCCAATTCGCAACATTTCAAGGTTATTCGATCATTTCGATGCAATTCAGCGCAGCTACGGCGAAACGCAATTTGCGTCTGCGCGTTAAAAAAAAAAAAAAATTGTGTCCCATTCGACATTGCGGTGACATCGATTCGAGGCGATCGTTTAGTGAATCCAGCTGGGGTTTTGCCGCCGAGTAAGAAGATGCTCGACTCGTGCAGCTAATCACTTGTTCTCGATTGGAATGACACAATTTCAATTATCAGCGACGCAATCAAACGCTTGCCGGTTACAAAACATCCATTTCAATCGCATCGAATCAAATCGAGGCGATAATTTGAGCTGATAGTTCCAATTGATGTTGGGTTGTTCGCGTGTCGGTGCCACAAAATGCATTCTCGTGTTTCCACAATTCGATTTCAAATTGGTTAATGCGTCATTATGTGCCAGTTTGGTGTGCGAAAAGCAGCGAAATATGGCACAGATGGTTGTTGACCGGGCCGACTAGGAGTAGGCACCACACATCCATGAGCGTGGGCGGCAGTATCGAATCGATATCAATTAGGCAAATACATTTTGAATGACGCGGCACAGCACACCACAATCGACTCTCTCGCATTCATCTGAACTGAAAAGACTCGAAGATACGCCTTCAGGGCGAGTTGTATGGTAACATTGATGTTATTTCGGTCGAAATGACTTCATATGCGACATTCTGATGACTCTCGGCCATTCGACGCGCAACTGGAATTCAAACATTTCTCTCTCCAATCGCCTGACTGATTGCCGATCAGTCGAATCGAATGTCAAACTTTATCCGAATTTCGGTGCTCGCGCGATGGTCGTTCGCTTCCAAAACGCTAACTAATTGGCCCATTCAGCCGGTCTCAATTTCGATTAGCCGAACCCGAACGCAATTCGATTTTGGATTGTAATCTCGCCTTGAACACCGCATCGCGTCAACGCGGTGGAAAAAAACGAGCAAATATTGAATCAGTGCCGTGCAATGTGACTGGCGACATCTTCGCTTTTGATGACTGGCATTCGGCATCGACTACCAGTTTTCGTTTGAAATTTTACGAAATTTTCTTCCAAAACATATTTTGTCGTCGCATTAACATAACACACATCAACAGTCGATTGGGTCGTATGCGTGCGCAGAAAAAACAATAGAAAAAAAACTGGTCGAAAATGTCGAAAAACCCACCAAACAACCGAAAAACAAGCCGAATCACAAACTTGTTTGCGGGCGCATTCACCAAAAATAACAACCGAATTATTGTTTACGATGCTTGATTGATTTGGATGTCTCGATTGGGTCGTCCCGTATCGTTTACCCACGCTCGAGCACTTCTCGACCGGAGCAAAGCTCATATTCATCGACCGTCTTCGTCAGACGGGTCGGACGGGGCGGACATGATGAAAAGACGATAAACGGGAAAATTCGATTACTTTTACGGCACCTCCGACCGTCACTAACGAGATATGTGACGATCATTGCGCTCGGTCGCATTAAAACCATCATCGAATTACAGCGACCACGGCCGATTAGAGCACAAAGCGGAAGTTATTCGCTCACACACACACACACACACACACACACATACACATCCATCATCCACCAGAATCCGGAAAATTTTAATTAACTAAATTCCCTCGGCGAATGCGTTCCGGCCATCATTCACACAGCGGAATGTCATTTCGTAAGCATTTCGGTTTATCACGGAATGAACGCGGTGGGCTTGAGGGGGGGAGGGCCTCAGCTGCAAATGAATTTGTCGGATTTGGCGATTCCATATCGACACGTTCGCACGCAATGCAAAGAACCACTTCCGAAGAGAACAAGCAAACAATTGGGTGCCATTCACACCTAAGCCACTGGACGGACTGACGGAACGAGTGTGCATGCAAAACTGGAGTAGCAGAAGAGGTACTTGAATGAAGTCAAGTGGCTGACTCGATTGGAACGGACGGGATATTCTTGTGTTTTCATCGAAAGCAATCGTTGATTATTCAACTGATTTCTCAACAATCAACAAACCCACAAATACACATGCACGCACTCGTTGGCCGCCCTAAATATCTACATTTGTTGGCATAACTCACAACGGTATTGCGTAAAGCACAAGTCATGGACGTGAGCAATCCGCGAAAGTACCTTCGATTTTAGAATGGCCAATTTTGTTCGAAGAATCTCAGCACGAACCGTTGTGAAATAAAATGGAAATTACTCGTTGCGGAAATGGGCAATAGTGACATCAACAGCAATGACGAATAGAGCGGCTGGGTCGATGAATTGGATAGTGAAAATGGTGGGAAGTAGAATTGTTCTCGTTCCAAAGTTTCGATGCAAATTGCATCCGTTCGTGAGATGGTTCCGAGCTGAATCAGCCTGTCGGTCTTGATCGGATGATCGATGGGGGTTACAATGTGGGCTGTTGGGAGACAGAGGGATGGAGGGAAACAATTGCATGACAACTTACTTGTACAAAAAGGCAATGGTGCGGGCCAGCCCGTTGCCGGACCCACAGGGTATGATGCCAATTGGAACATCCTGAATGGCTCGATCCCAATCGGCTCGTTCGAATAGCCCGTTCAAAACTTCAAAGTAGATCCCGTCACCTCCAACCACCACAATATACCGCCAAGCGTAGATGTCCTTGTTGCGAATGAACTCCCGAGCATAGTTGGCGTACTTGGTCACATGCAAGTCGATTGGAATTTCGGCTTCGACAAAAATCGGTGCGACAGTCTTTTGAAATGTTTCACGTGCTTTTCCGGAACCCGATTTCGGGTTCAACAACACCAACACCTTGCGCATGTCTTTCGGCGAATATGGAATGGATGCGAATTGCGTGATGGGCGATTGTTGACTTTTCACGTGCTGTTGCTGTTCCAGTGGCAGGAAAGGGGGGTGTTGCTGCTCGAAATTGTCTTGGATCAAATGCTTGATGGCCGAACGCCACTTTTGGGCCTCCTTGTTGTTGTCCTCGTATTTGTCAAACGATCGGAAACGCAACGTGATTGTGGTACGTTCACGACGGCCACCAGCCCCACGACGATTCTTCTTCAGAATGTACGCATATATGTACAAATAGGCACTCACATCGGACTCGTCCAAATCCATGGAATTGTCCTCGACCACTTTCAACTGGGTGGGAGTCAGTGATGCACACGTGCACGACGATGTTTTATTGCGTTTCCTTTTGCTACGCAAACATCGACAGCCGATTATGTCGGGCAGGAGAATGGTTTGCTCTTTCGACGTTCCGTTTGACTCCTTGCGTAAGCTTAACCCATTCTCGGTTAGACGAACTTGAAACACAGTGTTTTTCTTGGATGTTATGTAAAAGGTCTCCACCAAATGCACGGTGCCAGAGTCGGCATCGGGCCCTGGCTTTGGATTGACGTTGATCGTCGGTGACCCATTGATCGTGTCGTCGTCTAATGACAACGTCGATATCTTCGGTGTGTCGTTCATTTCGATGACGGCGGAATGTTACTGATCATCCAGGAGCTTTGATTCAAACACCTCACCGCATATTCTATTGAAGATTGCCTCAATAATGCATTCGCAGCGAGCGATAAACGGCACACAATTTTCGAAAATGATTCGCAACAAAATTCACAACAAAACACAACCAATGGCGTATTCACTGGCTCCAAAAATGTACGCGTTCGTTTTGTTTCTTCTTTTCTTTTGAGCTTGTTTTATTCGACACGATGATGACGATGACGACGACAACAACAATGACATGAACAACAACAACAACAACACGGTTTTCACACAGAAATTTGCACCGTTCATTGGCTAAAGCACGACGATACGAAACGAAATGAAATGATTCCAGCGACGTGCAAGCTTAGACATGAAAATGTTAATCGAATGCACTGCATATAGAAATGGAATACTGATGTTCACTCGCCCAACTATCGAGAATGTTGGGCATTCGACTGACACCGATCACTGGCAAATCGAAACGAATCGAATTGAATCGAATCACAAACAAACCACAAAAACACAACAACAACAACAAAACCAACAATCGAAATGAACTGCGAACGGAAAAATCGCTCTTTCGATTCCGTTTCGAACGAGCGAACCAGCGAATGACTGAACGCGCAAAGAAGACTGACAGTCGTGAAGGAGAAAAAAAACAACAAATGCTATTTCAGCAACGGCAGCAGCAGCAGCAGCAGCAGAACAAGCAGCAACGCGCAACTCTCTGTTCAAAACACTTGCACGACAAATACTGCAGTCAATCGACGTTTTCAATGGGATTTTATGTGCTTTGCGCTTTGCCAGTTATATTATTTATAGCTGGATCCATTTGACAGAACGAGTTGTGGTGCCTGTTGGCTTGCGGTTGCTTTTGTTTCGCCTCGAATATTGCTTGACGGTTGATTAATCGCTGATGTAATCGCTTGGCGGAGTGTGGGCTATCGCGCCATTGCCATATGAAATTGGTGCCTTTCGGCGGTCAGCCAATTCAAACGTTGGTTCGGCTCGTTGACAGCAATTTGCAAAATGAATAACAATACTGTTTTCGTCGGTTCCACCTGATGGCGATTCGAAAAGCAACCGCATTCGAATCGGTTCAACAGACTACCGGTATATACGAAATTACCGGTATATCATCTGTCATTCGGCAAACTGTCATCTCGGCTTTGCCACAAGCGAAGTTTCTGTTTTGGCTTTGGATTTGGGCCTTCACATTGCACAGCATTTGTTTTCGTCTGGTGATGACACAGAATCGTTTGCGCAAGGAATTTCTCGTGAGCAACACTTAATTGAATCATCGGTCATCGTCGATAGCACAACAACTCGAAATGAGCAACATTTACATTCAAGAGCCGCCGGGCAGCGGCAAAGTGAGTAAACGTTTCGCAAGCGTTCACCCAACGCTTTGAGTGTTTGAACTGACCCAGCTCAATCCCTGCAGGTTCTACTGAAAACGTCCGTGGGAGACATTGACATCGAGCTGTGGTGCCGCGAGGCACCGAAAGCATGCCGGAATTTCATTCAGTTGTGCCTCGAGGGCTACTACAATGGGACCATATTCCATCGGCTGGTGAAGGGGTTCATTGTGCAAGGCGGCGATCCGGACGGCGATGGCACCGGCGGCGAATCCATTTACGGTGCGCCATTCAAGGATGAATTTCATTCGCGACTGCGATTCGTGCGCCGTGGATTGGTCGCCATGGCCAATTCCGGACGCGATGACAACGCTTCACAGTTCTTCTTCACGCTTGGTGAGACGATGGAGTTGCAGAACAAACACACGATTTTCGGGAAAGTCACCGGCGACACAATCTACAACATGTTGAAAATAGAGGAGGGGGAGGTCGATCAAAACGAACGGCCCTTTTATCCGCACAAGATCATCAAGACGGAAGTGCTGCTGAATCCGTATGACGACATCGTTCCGAGGGACCTGAAGAAAGATAAGTCCAAGACGAAAGACAAGAAGAAGGAGAAGGGCGTCAAGTGAGTTTTGCGACGTTGATGTGGAAGTCGATTGGGGTTCTAATTTGTGAATTTCATTCAGGAATTTCGGATTGCTTTCGTTTGGGGAAGAGGCTGAAGGAGACGAAGAGGAAACGGTTACTTTCAATAAAAAAAATGCTGGAAAAGCCAAGTCAACGCACGATGTCCTGGACGATCCGAAATTGAGCAAAGACACAGCGGTTTTCGTGAAGACTGGTGAGTTGCCGAATCGAAGCCAGTTGACAGTAAGTTGCATCAAATTACTTTCTGGATCCACAGAAAAGGATGAAGCTGAGGAAAAGGCAAAGGAACAGTCGAAGGGACAGTCCACAGATGAGGAGCGCGACGTCCAGGAGAAAGCAGAAGCGGTTCGGAATAAACTCAAGACGAAGAGTAAGTCCGCGGGAAAGGAATCGAAGAAAGTCGTGCCGCCGGAGAAGCTTGCGAAGCCGGTCGTAGTGTCCGACTCTGACGACGAAGATGACTTCTCAAATGTCTTGGAGAAAGAGCGCCAGCTCGAGAAAAAGAAGAAGGCGTAAGTGTTTCAATGTCCACGACTCTGATCAAAAGTGACGAGGTGTGTTTCGCAGGGATGCCATTCGAGCCGAAATCAAGAATCTGAAAACGGAATACAAGAACGACAGAAAGCCCAAGAGCGAGGCGGAAGATGAGGATGTGACAAAGGGACAGAAGCGGAAACACGAAAACGAAATGGTGCAGCAGTTTTTGTCGGAGCAGGAAAAATACTCGCATTTGAAAAAGGATATGCCGAAGAAAGGCGGAGCTCGGTAGGAGATCAATTCGATTTGGTTTGCTTCTTGATCATTGTCTTTGTTGTCTTTTCATTGCAGCGAGCAAATGACGTTGGAACTGCTGAAAAAGTTCAAAAGCAAATTGTCCGACCTCAAAGAGAAGGCAGAAACAGATGCACCTTCTTCTTCGAGTCGAAGCGATGTCGACAACGTCGAAGGGGACGACTGGTTATCGCATGAGCTCAAGTTTGAGGAAATGGTCCCAGTGCTGGCCAAAGACGCGTCGACCAAGAAGGACGACTGGTACGACGTCTCCGATCCTCGGAATTCCCTCAACAAACGGAAACGCGGCGATGACCGACGGAATAATGATCGAAGAGACGATCGTTATCGGAACGATCGACGACGTGATGACCGACGTTGATGCAAGACTTGATTCTGCCCCCAATAAAAATGATTTAAATTAAAGCAATTTTTGAGATTTTACTTGGAAGATCAATTTCCCGGTGATGAAGATCAGCTGGCGATAGATCAAAAGACTTGAAATTTTCCTCTAAATCGGTCGATGCCATTCAATACATTTATTCTGAAAATACAGTTTGCGTTTCTCAATAAAAGGATCGATCTTCAAATTTCGATCGATTACACAAACCCTGGTTGCGCTTTTGAAAATTATTCAAATTCGACTCGCTTAAAAAAAAACTATGCACTTAAAAACGATCACTCTTAAAACAGTATTGCCACGTTGAATGCTCCGAGTTTTTCGATAAAACGACTAAACAAAACGAGAAGTTTGTTCGCATCGAAACTATTAATTAATCCGAAATGCCATTTGTGATTATAAAATAACAGCCATTTTAAGTAAAATCTTGCTCAATAAAACTGAACGAGCGAATAATCCGGTTGGATAAATTTCAGAATTGAAAATTAAAAAAAGATAAAAAATTTAAAAGATTTTTAGAAGTAAATTAATCCAAAAATAAATTTAAAATTAGTCGAAATTAATTAAAGAAAAAAGTATTTAATCAATTTCATAATAATCTCTCTCAGGATGATGCGCGACCTCGATCACTGCTATTTGATCGTTTGATCGGAGCTCAGCAGGCTCTTGATGGGCGAATCAACGATGTGGATCTTGTTGATGGTCTCCACCAGAATGTTCTTTTCGGGCAAGACGCGCGTGCGCATACAATGTCGGAGTGAATCGTCATCGGTGGCCGGAAGACCGATGAACGCCCCCTGATTCATATTGATGTAGATGTCCTCGGTCGAGGGATGATCACAGATGTAGCTGTTCGGCTCCTCGTCGAAACTGCCCTCTTTGTGATGGCACGGCGGCAATAGCATCGTTTCATCGCCCACAGTGCTGACCGGCGGACTGAGCATTGAATCCTCTGTAGTTTCACCATCGACAGAGTTCGATTTGCCATCGGTGGCATTCGCGTACGTTGTGTTCAGCTCGCTAATGTACAGATCGTTGTTGATGCTAGTCCGAGCGTTCTCGTAAAGTGCCGACGACTGCTGCCCTGTGCCATCGTAAGACTGTTTTGGACTCAATTCTCGCAGGTAGTTCTGCCAGCGCTGGATCAAACCGTTCGAAGCAGATGGATTCCCACCGAAGCACATGTTCTCGTAGTCGCTGAGTGAATCATCGCAGGGCGTACGCGCTTTCAAGTCTTCCATACACTTTTCCAGCATTTGGTCTTGCAGTTTGAGATTCTGAATGGTCAGCTGGTTCTTGCGAATTCGCTCCTGAAAGATGATTTGATTCTCGTAGATGGCGGCATCGATGTTTTCCAGCAGCTTGTCATCGATTACGGTTGGGAAACGCTCGAGTAGGGAATCGTCGTTGGGAGCTTCCTGATCTTCCTGGTCGGCACGCAGACTCTCAACTCCCGCCCCCAATTCGATGAGGCTCTTCGCCAAAATGTCAACCTGCTCCGGTGAGATGTTGTCATTCATTATGTCCACCAAGTGGAGCATCTCCTGCGAGGAACAAATCCCCTTTCGCTTCAGCAAACTATTTCGATTCTCCGAAATGCTTAAAATGCTTGAGTTCAAGCAATCGCTGCTGCTGTATTTCAGTGGTGAGTCCACACTCGATCTCAAATTGTCCACCGATGAATGATGCAATTTTCCGCAATTCGAATTAAATTTCAGGGTTTTGGACAAACTTGAGTTGGCATGATTTTCATTCATGAAATTGTCCTTGCTGTCCTTGTTGTCCATTGACATCGAAGACTTTGACGTCGCCGTGCACTTGCTCTCGTTTATTTCGAAAAACACCGTTGACATATTGCTCAATTCGCACACGTCGTAATCATCGCGCTCGTAGATCGGTCGTCGCTTGTTAAAACTGAAAATCTTCTTTTTTTCAATGTTTTTGGCCGCCATGATCTTCGATGAAACCACGAAATTCTTGTCGTCAGTCTTGTACAGCTTTTCAAAGTTCTTCAAATTCTCATGCAGATTGGCGTTCACTTGAAACCCGGCAATATTATTGGCGTTGGTATTGGTGAGGCCACTACCATTTGCCGACGCTGCCGTAACTGACTCAATGTGAGCGTTTGTGTTGACTGTGGCCAGAAAATTGCGCGAATTTTCGTTGAGTGACGTTGACAAATTGTCGATGATATTTGTTGAGGCACCGTCGAAATGATTGTTCCCCTCAAATTTACTGAATCGCTTCAGCAAATAGAAGAAATGTGTGAAAATGTGCCACAGAAAAGAGAGGCATGCCAGCCCAGCTGAGACTCCTGCAATGGAACGAATCAAAGGTGTCAATGGGCGGTTTGCGATGCAAACAGCGGATCAGACTCACCTGTTAGGACACACTTGTATTGACGATAGATTATTAGGAAGGCTTGGAATGAAAATTGCGGGCAATATTGAAAGATGGCATTCAGCGTTTGAATCGCATTCACGTCACGGATCTGCTCGACAATAACTTCGACGCTTTGACTTTTGTTGCTGGCCGTTTTGTCTTTGGACATCTTCCGGAGAATCCATTGATATCTGAAAGGCACTTTCTGAATAGAATCACTCGTCTTTGGGTGCACCCAGCCAGACTCACCTGTAGGGGATTCCAAGCAGAAGAATGTGAAACACCAACGCGACTGTACTAATGTCTTGATCGGTCCGCAGCAGCCACAACGAGTACACTTGGCACAATATCGACGGGACGACCACAATGCTCAGTGTTATGATCCCATAATACGATTCGCTTTCGTTAAAGTAATAGCCGACGAGTAATAAATCTGTGGGGGACAAACGCAATAAAAAACATCGTCAGTCAAGTCGATCATTGAACAATGAATGATAAACAATGCAGCATCAACAACCACAACAACAGCAACAACAACAACAACACTTGACACTGTGCAAGGTTAGCCGATTGATTTTGGACGGCCACATGACTTACCGCAAATCGTTTCTGTTAGATAAATTAACGCACTGAACCACATAAAATAGATATCGATGGAAAAATGCGCAATATTTGAGTTGGTAATTGAGTTTTTCGATTTATTTTTGCTGTGCCGATCGGACGCATTCGAATTCATAATAACGTCCATTTTGTACTAAACAAGCCGCCAACACATCAACACTGAGCTCCGTTTTCTGATCAGATTTCATACAAGTGCGGAGGATGCTTGAAAAATTCCACTTAAACGACTCGTGCTGCCTCTGTGTCGATCTGAGGCAAGGCGCTTTCTACGGAAATGTCCTGCGAGTAGATCTCTTTTGAGCAACAAAAAACAGATGAAAATGCTTTGATGTCAGTTTTCTTGATCTTTGAGCAGACAAAGTGAAAAATGCGGAGAAAAACGAGACTTCATTTTTCAATTCAGAAGCGAAGCAACATTCAACATCAACAAGTGATCGGCCACACAGCGAAACGGATCGAACAAAGAATTGAGGGAGGCCGGCATCACACCGTACGAATGGTGTTGCGCTCAAGCGAGAGTATGGGTGTGTGTGTGTGTGTGTGTGTGTGTTTGAGCACAATGAGTATTCAAAGCGGTTCAACCCGTTCGATCGATCTCAGCAATCACTTGTTGGATACGATTTTCTGGGGGGCACTGGCACAACGATAGTTCTGAGCACATTGCGTCGCACCATGGTTGACTGAGCGCTGAGTGAGTCCTGGAAAATTGTGCAACGACTGGAAATTGATGTGTGAATCACCAGAAGCGAGGGTAAAATTTAACGAGAAAGATTCAAACTCTAAAATCTATCAATCGACTCGGCCATTTGTGACATTCGAATACAGCGCAGCACTTGGAACCAACTTCAAGACAGTCAGCGCAATGCTGTCATGTCACTTCTTTTGCGTGTAACCTCAAAAGCGTTTCAACTCACTTTCACTAAATTATTGTTTTTCCGCAAAGTTATTTCAATCATTTGGGATTAAATAAAATCAGATCGTCAACGAAAATGGGAAAATCCAAGAAGGTCAAAAAGGAGGTCGTCGCTGAAAATGTGTAAGTATGCGGTCGAGACTGTTCGAATGAATTGAATTCACGAAAATGCGACGGTGATATCGCGCTGCACATGAAAGTCCCTTTTTGGTGACATCGCCACGGCCGTGTTGATGTGTGATGTGTCAGTTTTTTTTCTTTTGATTGGCCGTGGGGAATTTCACTAATTATGAAATCTTGTATTCGACAGTGATGCCGATGAGCAGAATCATGCCGCGGACGACGATGAATCCGAGACAGAGGTGATTCAAACAAAAGCAAAGTCAAAGAAAAATGTCAAAGAGGCAAAGGCAAAACAGGCAGCAACAAGTGATACCAACGATGATGACGAGGAAGAGAAGCGGCCGAGCGATAAAAAGAAAACGGGCAAGGGCAAGGGTTCCAAGAAAAAAGCGGCTGCCGACGATGATGACGATGAGGCAGACGCGGTGACAGTGAAGAAAAAAGGTGGTTTCAATTTGCTGATGGCCGACGATGACGACGATGATGATGTCGATCAACCGACCGTGAAGGACGACGACGAAGACGAGGAGGCGGATTGGGAAGCAAAACCGAAGGCTAAGAAACAGCCCGCTGCCAAGGAGAAAAAGGCCAAGAAAGAGAAAAAGAAGAAGAAACAAGACGACAGCGATGATGACATTGAGAAAGCGCTCGCCGAGTTGGCGTTGGAATACGCGGGCGAGAAGCCGGCACCATCGGCTGAAGACAAACCGACCAAGGGGAAGAAAGCCGTCGCCGATGCTCCGGTAGATGAGGCTGCTGATGAGGGAGAAGAGGATCAAGAGCCAGGCAGCACTATAAAATCGGCCGCACAAAAAAAGAAAGAGAAAAAAGAACGTCAAAAACGCGAGAATGCTTTGTTGAAACAGCAACAGGCTGAGCAGAAAACTCAGGATGTAGATGAACAAACGGAAGTCGCTGAGCCAGCGACGACCAAAAAGGAAAAGGCCAAGAAGAAGGAGAAAGAAGCACCGAAGGAAACAACGACGGAAGAGAATGCTGGTGAGGGTGCTGAGGAGCCAGCTCCGGAGGACGAAACGACTGGCGACAAGAAAAAGAAGAAGAAGAAGGGCGAGAAGAAGGAAGAGAAAGAAGACAAGGAGAAGGACAAAAAGAAGAAGGGAATGAACGCAACGCTGGTAGCAGCCATGCAAGAAGCATTGAAGAAGAAGAAAGAGGACGAGGAACGGCAAAAGGTTTGTGCAAAATGTTAGTCGAGTCTCGATGCAAATTGTCCAACTGAGATTGGGTTTTTTTCAGATTTTGGAAGAAGAACGATTCGCCCGCGAGGAGGAATTGGATCGTTTGCGATTGGAAGCCATTCGCTTGGAGGCTGAGCGCAAAGAAAAGAAAAAGGAAAAGGAAAAGGAACGAAAGGCCCGTCTCAAATCCGAGGGCAAATTGTTGACCGCAAAGCAGAAGCAAGAGCAGGCTCGAGCGCTGCAGTTACTGGAAACGTTAAAGGCTCAGGGTATTGAACTGCCAGAGGCTGGTGAAAAGAAAGCGCCTCGACCAGGCACACGCATTCGTCCCAACAAAAACAAACAATTGCAGCAGAGCACATCACAAGAGGAGAAGACCGAAGAATCGAAGCCAGAAGAAGCAGCTCCGGCACCGACCGAACCGGAGAAGATTGAGGAAAAAGTCAAGGACTCCTGGGATGCTTCCAGTTCAGAAGAAGAGGAAGAGGCTGTGAAGGAGTCCTGGGATGCTTCCAGTTCCGAAGAGGAAGAGCCTGCGAAACCAGCGAAATCATCAAAGGCAGCACAGAACGCCAAGCAAATGTCAACCGAACAGGACAGCGAGGAAGAGGACGATTCCGAGGAGAGTGACGATGATGATTCGGATGAGGAAGAATCCGAAGAGGAAGAGGAAAACAAAACCGAAGCGGAAGTGAAGCGAGAAAAAGCCTGGCAGCGAATTATGGTGAGTGTTTTGATTTTGGCTTTGTTGTTGCCGAAGGCCTCGCAGACTCATTATAATCGACTGCTTTCAGAAACGAAAACATGCAGCCGAACAAAAACGCACATTGGATAACTTAAGAGCAGCCGTTGTTTGCGTCCTGGGTCACGTCGACACGGGCAAAACAAAAATTCTGGATAAACTGCGACGCACCAACGTCCAAGATGGTGAAGCCGGTGGCATTACACAGCAGATCGGCGCGACAAATGTGCCCATCGATGCGATCAAGGAACAATGCAAAATCGTCAAAGGAGTAAGCGAGACCCACAACGAATAGGAACGAGAATTAATACGGCTTTTCTATTTTCCAGTCTGCCGACATGAATTACAGATTGCCCGGTTTGTTGATCATCGACACACCCGGCCACGAGTCGTTCAGCAATCTCCGCAATCGTGGATCATCGCTTTGTGATATCGCCATCCTTGTCGTGGACATTATGCACGGTCTGGAGCCGCAGACGATAGAATCGATAAACATTCTCAAGTCCAAGAAGACTCCGTTCATTGTGGCACTGAACAAAATCGATCGTCTCTACGACTGGAACACGATGAGCCGAAAAGATGTGCGCGATGTGCTGAAGGGTCAAGCGGCCAACACTCAAGTGGAATTCGATCAACGAACAAAAGAAGTCATTGTGCAATTCGCCGAGCAAGGTCTGAACGCAGCGTTATTCTACGAGAATCCGGACCCGCGAACCTACGTCAATTTGGTGCCGACCAGTGCGATCACCGGCGAGGGCATGGGCAACCTTTTGTATCTCATCATCGAGTCGTGTCAGTCGTGGTTGGCCAAACGGTTAATGTACAGCGAAGAGTTGCTGGCAACTGTGCTCGAAGTGAAAGCCATTCCCGGTCTGGGCACCACCATCGATGCCATTCTCATCAATGGTAAATTGCGTGAGGGCGACTCCATGTCCATTGCCGGCACCGACGGACCAATCACAACGCAAATCCGATCACTGCTGATGCCACAGCCGCTGAAGGAGCTCCGTGTCAAGAACGCCTACCTCGAATACAAGGAAATCGTTGGAGCTCAAGGTGTCAAAATAGCAGCCAAGGAATTAGAAAAGGCTATCGCCGGCTTGAATATCTATATCGCGCACCGACCCGACGAAGTCGACATTTGCAGGTACGCATTCGATGAACTGCTCTTTTCGCCAATGATTCAATCGATTAACATCAAAATTATTTGCAGGGACGAGGTCGCCAAGGAGCTCAGGTCGGCTCTTAGTCATATTAAATTGAAGGCGGAAGGTGTTTACGTCCAAGCGTCCACCCTGGGTTCGCTTGAGGCTCTCTTGGAGTTCTTGAGGACATCGAAGATCCCGGTAAGCATTCGATTTCTATTGGCTCTCTCGCCTCAGTTGCCCCTGCTGTAGTGTGCGCTATCGTCAGACGAAGACGATTCGTACGTGTCACTGTGAAGCGGCGTTATGATTAACAGTGAAAGGAAATAATTTGACCATAAAACTAACACAAGTCGCTCAATGGCTCGATAAAAATAGCCGCACATTCAGTCGCTTTTCGAGCGCTGGTGTGCGTGTCGAAATCGTACATTGATGGTCTCTCTCGTCTGCGAGTGGTGTATCAACGATGGCGACGATGTGAATATCAACGTCGACTGCACCAACACACCATCGCCGCCGCAGTCAAATGTCAAACAAACAAAAATCGTGTAAAAAATTTACAATGAACAGTATCCTGTTTCTGAATTTGTTAAAGAAGGAAGTGGCTTATTGCGAAAAAAAAAAAAAAGAAAAACAAAAAACAAAACGAATGAACAAACGAGCGATCGACAAAAAACCAACCAGCACAAATGGCACTCACAGCAATGACGCTGCCGTTGGAAAACAATAAACAATGTACGCATTCGGTTTGGTCATCGCGATCGTTGGGCGTCGTCGGACCGACGCACGCAAACTCATAATTAGCTCGAATCAAATGTCGACTAGCGGCAAAGAGATTGACGACAGTTTGTGGATTTCGATGTGATCTCGGCGATTTGCGCTCTTTCGGAACGGTGAGCATGGCCCGCAGCTTCAGTTCGTTTCCCTGCGAGACGAGACGGTCGCTTGCAAAGAGCATTCCGCCATCAATGAATGAAAGAATAAATGAATGACGATTTCGTCATTTTGCCTTGTCTATTTATAAAATCATCATCAATAATTGGCGCAGATGCTCGTCAGTCGAATGGCCACCAATTGAAATTGGAATTCTCTCAAAACGATTGCAAATGACTTGATTTGGTTGAGCTGAGCGGAGTCGATCAATCCAATCCAATCAAGCGCTCGATGCGAGAATCGTCGTCGCTGAGAATCGAATTGATGATCGGCTGGCCGATAATCGAGAGAAACATTCAAAGTCGCCGTCGTCATCCAATGCTCACGTTGTGCAGCATTAGATCTCTGCGGTTTTGTCGAATGGCCACGCAAATACTGATGCAATCGAGTGGCCGAGCGACGAGGTGACGGAGTGCACGCAGCGACCCCACCATATCGGTCGTTGTCATGAATGTGTATCTGCGAGGAAATTGCCTTGTTTGCAAAACTGTCATGCGGTATGCATTCTCGGCCTGGTTGGTCGAACGACGATTCGCCGGCCGATGTGTGGTATGTGGCTGGCTGCGCTCTTTCTCTCTATGTTGTTGTGCATAATTCTCAGCGAACCGATATATTCATTCATTGAAAATAAGCAAACAATAACAAAGCAGACACACATACACACGCACACACGCACACACACACACATTGTCGCGCTTCACATCGCATATTTACGAGCGTCGTCCAATTGCACGTCGCACTGAGAGATTGACATTCGTTTTATTCGACTCGATTCGATTTGATTTGCTTCAAAATTGCCTGGAGTCGACCCGAGGGTCTGCTTCCAGCGAGGCGACATGACTTCGTGACTGTCGTCGATTTTCGAAATTAACTTTCAGTCGGGGACCAGTCCGGCAAGTGTTCTCATTTGAAAGTATGGAAGATCCCCAAAGGACAGTCAGGATGGTGTCCTCTGGTTCGAAGGACCGAGATTATCAAGTCATTGTCAGCCAGGCAAAGAACTATGCGATTGCAGTGAAACCAAGTCGACTGTCGGCGACAATGACTGAATCGGAGCGTAGGCTGTCGCTTATTTCCCTTCGCGCGCACGCACTGAAACCAACGAAGACTATCGTAACGACAAAGTGTTTTCGATTCAATCACTTTGGATGTCGCGTTGTCGCTTTGGGCTTGGGCAATTTGATATTCCGGTTTATCAACGGCCATTCCGACCGTGATATCGTTTTCGCATCCGATCGTCGGCTCCGATCACGTTCGGCACATCGCACGGTGCGTGACCGGCCTCCTGAACACCAAAATGGCTCCCTTCGAGGAAACCGAATCGATCGAGCGCCCGACATGGCGACAGCAATTCGATATTTACGCCGCGCCGAATCAAATAAAATGGATTTCGATGACGATCGTCGTTTTTGCGCCACTCGCATTGCCGAGTTGAGTTTTGAACGCGAACCGCGACAAACAAACGGCCACAACATCGAAAATATTCAAAGCTGAGCCATTTACAGTGATCAATGTAGGTGGTCACATTTCCGGTGATCCATTCGGAATGCATAATTCACTAGAGCTGCCACGAAATTAACACGTGCCATCGTGGCTCCGTCGTCATCGTCGTCATCGCCATTGCCATCGGTCATCGGTATGGTGAATTGATCGCTTTTGCAAAATCATTCGCAATTAATTCGACCGAAATCGGGCCTGTTTCTCGTCATGTCAATGGCTGGCGCGTTGATCGACAGCGAATCGGTTTTGAATGAGCGTCGATGCGGCGCTGGCCAAAAACAAAATGCCAGTGTGTCGACAGCACCGCAGCCAACTACGGCGAATTTCAGTTGGAGATTGAGTGGCACGACGACTACCAATAACGCTATCGCCAGGAGTTGCGCACTCGGACGAGCGTCTTTCTCGAGTCGAACGCATCTTGAGAGTGACCAGCCATTGTGTCATTCGGTTCAGTTTGTCAATGCTGTCCGCTCAGAAACTGACCCATTACGCGATAAATTCGACACTTCCTTCATGTACTCATTTCCGTCGGCTTGACTATTAGT
>JANSTV010096046.1:0-19973 GCA_027564135.1 Lestremia cinerea
TGTGTGTGTGTGTGTGTGTGTGTGGGTGTGTGTGTGTGTGTGTGTGTGTGTGTGTGTGTGTGTGTGTGTGTGTGTGTATGCGCATCGAATCAGATTGCAATATGGCTTTCGGTTATTGAACCGTTAGCATGGTTTAGAGCAAAAAAACACGATGTAGAGAAAATCACGCAAAACTATTGGCGGATGTATTGGGCAGAGTTTCATCGACGAAGCATCATTCATAAACACAAATCAAAAATCCTTAATCAAATTTTCGAAAAATCTGTCAATATTGCAAACGCAATGTCATTTTCAATGAATCAAGAATGGAATGAAAAAATAAGAGGAAATAAAAATAAAAAAAAAATAAATAAATAGTTAATTATGAAATTAGTGGTGCTATCATTGTGTTAATAGTTTTCTTGCTTAAATTAGGCTTTTAATCAACGCACAGGGCTTTCAGTGGATTAGGCTCCGTTGTGTTGATATAAAATTGAATTTAATAAAAATATTTTGATTTAAAAGTTTCTGAAAAGAAAAATTTGTCGCTTTGATGTTGATTTTGAAACTGTTTGGATGAAAAATGAAATTGTTCTGAATTTTCGTTATTCAATTGAACAAAAAGCAAACGTTTAGAGAGAAGCAGAAGGTTGGTTTGTATTAAATGATGTCCACAAGCGATTTGTTACCGTATTCAGTGGAGCGTGCTTTTTGCTTCTATTTTGTGTTAGTCCTTTGCTATGACAAAGAAACCCTTTGGTTTGTATTTATCGCTGCCAAAAACTTTTTTGAAAACAAATTCTATAATAATTGAGATTTCCTCAAAGCAATTTCTTTGGCTTTTCAATGATGCTTATTCAACTATGCTCACGTTCAGAAATCAGAATCGTGTTCTTGCGTCATTTGTTCGTTTAATACCTAAATATAGAGCCTGTAACCACGTGAGCATGTTCCTCTCTGATTTCAAAGTTGGATCTTGCGGAATTCAAACATTTAATTTGATCCGAAACTGATTTTGAATTAACCAAAAAAATCTTTCGGTTTCAATCATTTCTTTTGAGAAATAATTTAATGTAAATATGTATGTATTGATCATGATTTCTTAAGTATAAATTACTCAAAAAAATGAACTTAAAATTAGAAAATAAATAATAATGAAAAAATAAGTTAACGACATACCACTGGGGGGAAAAGACATGACTCAAGACGAAGGCTTGCAGCGTATAAATAATCTTAACATTAATATTTGGGGATGCGCTTTGCTAGACGTGCTAAATATTTTGAAAATGAGATAACTCATGGCAAGAAATGAATGTACTAGACTTAATCGAACTGGTCGCTTTCTTTTTCAATTTCTTTAAGCTGGATGTATGTGGTCATTTGCTTCGGTTCAATGTTCGTTCAAAGGTCTAAGTAGATTATTTACAGAGTTTATTCTGCACCGGAGGCGTTTTCATTTCATGGAGATAAATGCCCTTGCTTAATCAATATAAAACAATTAAAAATATATTCATGACCTCATAAATAATTATGCTCGCATCAAAATGAAACATTTAAACATAAAAAAGAAAAAGAAATCTGCCAATTTTTGCATTTTAGTGTGTTTGAACAAAAGTAAGGTCAAGATGAAATAATAAATAAAATAAATTAACAAAATAAAGAGTTTTCAAAACAAAAATTGATGGAAATAAGAATTGGGAGAATTTTTTTTGGAACAAACGCCTTTGTGTGATCAATGATCATTGCTACGAGAAAATCGGAATAATGATTTGCGAAAAGCGCGATATTTCAACAATTTTGACATCTTCATACGGAATCCAGCACATTTCGAATGACTCACGACTTTTGTCTGACCCGCAAACGCAGAATGTGAATGAAAACTGATCTTTGTACTTTGTACGCAGCAAATCTTCTTTCGTTCTTCGATTGATTCAAATGATCTCTTCAACATTGGAATTTCGTCAAAATTCCATGTTGTGCCGTTCGTACGGCCCTTCGGACTGGGACTGAGTCGGGCCGGAGGAGCTTTTGATAGATTCGTCATCTGAGCGATTCCATTTAGAAAATTTACTGGTCGAAATTCAACCAATATTCATCATTTAAATCGTAGTTTTTGAACGTCATTTCGTTTCGATGCATTTGGTCGACCATGGCCGGATTCACATTTGAATTACTGGCCAAAAATTGTCCATGTGGAATGGACTGCTGTGACGCATTCATCACATTTCCGATGTGGCTGTTTTCGTTGGCGATCGCAGTTTTTTGATTCGGATTGAAACTGATGGCAGAGAACGAAATCAGTTGTTGTTGTTGTTGATGTTGTTGTTGTTGCTGCTGCTGATGTTGTTGTAGTTGTTGTAGTTGGTGTTGTTGTTGATGTTGTTGTTGTTGTTGTTGTTGTTGTTGTTGTTGTTGTGGGTGGGCATTAGACATGATCAGCGAGTTGTACGAAATGAATTTTTGATTTGTTGCGTTTTGTTTGCTCAAATTCATGTGAATTGAATTGTTTCCATTGTCAACGTTGTGATTGTTTTGTATAATGTTAGTCATATCATTGCCGAAGGTGCGATGTATGTAAGGTGACGTTTGATGATTATTCGAAAGATTGGTAACTTTGGACAATTGAAATCGACTATTGTTATCATTTTCATCGGCAAAAGGATTAAATCCGTAATAATCGTTATTTGAAGAAGAAGAAGAAGAAATATTGCCATCAATGAGACAACCAGCATTGCCACTACCGTTACTACTACCGCCATCACCATTGTTATTTTCACCGACATTGCCACCGCCGCTGCATAAAATACCACCAACATTACCCCCACTGACAACGATGCTCCGCTGATGGTTCAACATCATGTTTTTATTCTTGCGATTGAATGTGCTCGGATCGACTTTGATGATTTTTATGTTTCGACTATTGTTTATTGTTGAGGATGATGTTGATGCAACGGTTGTGGCCGATCCCGTTGCCGTATGAGATTGGTTATGTTGCTGTTGGTGCAGTTGCCGTTGTGTATCATTTGGATTAGTGCGAGACTTATTATTATTTGTTAAATAAAAGTTATTCATTGGTGTTAACCGTTGCTGTGCGAAATTCTGATGTTGTTGAATTGCGAGGAGCGGCTGTCGTGACAGCTGATTCTGTTGTTGGGGCTGCTGTCGTTGATTTGCGCCATTTTCACCGACTAGCAACAGTTTATTTTCAATTTTATATATTATATTATGTACCTGAGATGATGACTTGTCGGGGCTGTTGCATATTGTCATGTCAGAGTCCATTAAGAGCCCTGAATCACCCAGTGTTTCACAATGTTTCACAATGCTCGGCGGTGAGAAGGCGACACCGGAATTCGAGTTCAACGCTTTGCTCTGGAATTGAAGTAAGCGAGGATTGTTAATCTGCGGTACCTGGGCGTAGACGTCATCAAGATTAACAAAGGGATGAAAAACAATGAGCTACTCACCGGTGTTTCAACTATGTACGCCAGATCTTTAGAATCACTCGATGCCGCCGATGCCGTACTATTCCATGTGGCATCTAATGATTTCTTGGCTTTCTTCGTTTGACCGTGCCCGTTTCCGTTGGCCACATCATCGAATGATAAGCGTTTTGGATTGCTGATCATTGTCTGTTCGCCTTGTAGATTCTGTGTTACCGCGCTGGTGTCCGTCTCATAAACCGAATCAATGGTGCTGTCCTGCTGTTTCTCCTTATTCATAATCTCAGTGATGTCCTCTACCAAACGATTTGGACTAGATGGAACATACGTTTCACCGCCACGAATTTTCCGAAATTCATCCAATGCATTTTTGAATGGTGTTGGCGTGCGAGGACCATTCAATAGGCTCTTTTTAGCTTTTGGTGTATCAATTGGTGTGGTCTTCTTGTCATTTAAGCCGTTTGTGGGAGAATCACTGCCCGCACCTCCGAAACCTTTATTCAAGAGGCTCTCCTCGTCTTCTTCTTCGTCTTCGTCGACGTCTTCGGTTTTAATTTGAACGAAATCTGATTGGAACACTTCGCTCGATTGTTTTGTTGTTTGTTTTGGCGTTGTCAATGGGCTGGCATCGTACATCTGATCAGTGGAAAGAATGAAAGGAAAAACCGGGTTAGCAATGATTTCGTCGCTTATTCAAGTCAGTCAAGTTCGTTCACGTTTCACTATCACAACCACATATTTCCAAACACACACACACACACACAAAGATACCAACAACTACATCGTTCAAAACAAAGCACAATAAAAATTTCAAAATTTCAAAATTCAAGAACAAAAACAAACAAAAACAACAAAATAAATAAACGCCTACCTTTTCAGTGTGTTTTCGAACCGGTGTACTAGCCGGTATATTACTATCAAAGGGCAAATTCAAGGGTGAATTCAGGAACTGACTGGGTGAGAATGGTAACGGTTTTATAGGTGTCACTCCAGGCGACTCCAATGGCTTAACACCAGGCATATATGAACAATGACCAAATGATGATGTACTTGACGCATTTAATCTCTGTAATAACAATAGCGGTTTTTGTACATGTCAATAATTCGAGATCTATTTCCTATTCTTATAATTGCATTGATGATTGCATTGATAGAGGAGATGGCTAGTGTGTGTGTGTGTGTGTGTGTGTGTGTGTGGGTGTGTTTGTGTGTAGGTGTGTTTGTGGGTGTGTGTGTGAGTGTAGGTATGTGTGTGGATGTGTGTGTGTGTGTGAGGGTGTATGCGTGTGTGTGTGTGCGTGTGTGTGCGTGTGGGTGTGTGTGGGTGCGTGCGTGCGTGCGTGTGTGTGTCTGGGGGAGGGGGGTGGATGTGTGTGGGTGGGTGTAGGTGTGTGTGTGGGTGGGTGTGTGTGTGTGTGTGTGTGTGTGTGTGTGGGTGGGTGTGTGTATGTAACATTGAGAGGTGGAAGGAGTGTGTGCCATCATTTTACCATCGGATATTTATAGTCAAGATGATCATCCATGTCTCTGGGGTTCACATATAAAACCGAAACCATTGGAACATTCACCCAGAAACGCTTCGCCCGAATCGCCCTCACAATTCATTCACCGGCAATGGGTGAATCGAAAGATAATACATAATACAAAAGCCCAATAGATCGTCGAATAGAAAACCACAAATCGAAACTTTTGGACAGAATTTGCAGAAGCGATAAAGAAAAAAACTCGTGTAACAGCACACAGGAGATCAAAATGGAATTCTTAAAAAAGCCAGTGGTAGCCGCAACAGCAGGGATAATTACAAAACGACAACATATTCGCATGCAAGAGCAAAACTTAATTGGCAGACATTGAGGAGTAGAAATTCACTTACAGCATTCTCCGATATGCGCAGCGCTTTAGCCCGCTTCAGGATGTTTGGCGGATTTGACATTAACATTTTCTCCTGTTTGATATTATTGTCCGGCAGAATCTCTTGCAAGTCCAGACCAATGATATTTTCATCTGAAACGATTCGAATGGTTCGACGGGTTAGGATATTCGTTCGGACGGCCTCGTTGATGGGAGCTCACCTAGCGGATTCAATGAATAGTCATTGGATTCTCGTTTCAACGTTGACAATACTTTATTGCTGTTTATCGGTGATAAAAAGTACGTTGATTGCTCACCGCCTGCTCCATTTTTGATTTGCTCAACCAAGAAGTCTCCGCGCTGCGTTGAAATTGCAATTTGCGAATGATTCGAATTATCTGAATTATTCCAATCATTCTCTTTGCTTGCATTCGCCGTTGAAGTCGTTTGATTGGATGACGGTTGCTGCTGTTGCAACTGGAAATTCAACGCAAAGAACAACTGTTATATCAGGAACTCGAAATTGGGTTTTTGTTTCTCGTTACAATAAAACGAGAAACAAACTGGTGCCGATTGTTGGAAAGAATGACACTTGACTTACTCGAACCAAATTGCTTTTTGATCTGCGCGGTGGCCCACCGAGCTCGTATTTGCGACGCATCGTCGAATTCCAATGATTTTTGATGGCATTGTCTGTTCGGCCAGGAAGCAATTTAGCTATTTTTGCCCACTGATTTCCCCACTGTTTGTGCGCTTGGTAGATAATCTTGTCTTCATCTTCGGTCCACGCTGTTTTCTTGATGTTTGGATTCAAATGATTGTGCCATCGTTCACGGCATTGTTTTCCGATGCGACCACGTAAGTGACGAGCTATTAATGTCCACTTCTTTGGACCGTATCGCGCCACCAGTTCAATCACTTTTTCGTCCTCTTCCTTCGTCCAGGGTCCTTTGATCAGTTCCGGATTCACAACTTTTGTCCAACGCTGCTGACATTGCACATCCGTTCGATCTTTTAAATATCTAGCAATGCTGTCCCAACGTTCACCATATTGATCAACCAGGGATTTTAATGCAGCATCTTCATGCTTGGTCCATCGTGTTTTGTTCAAAGACTTGTTTTTTCCCAAGCTATCGTCATCGCCCATGCCATTATCGGATAATTCCGACAATTCGTCTTCGGCCGCTGATTCATCATCGTCGTATCCGTATCTTTAATTTAAATAAAATGAAGTTTTGTTGAAAATCATGCGCCACACTAAAGCCCTACGATTCATCCTGACACCAATCTCTAATTTTCAACAATGGCGACCTTAAATTTTTTTGGAATCTTATTCTCTCGCACCGCATGAAATGAGAGTCAACTTCAACGAGAAGCACAGTGTGCATTGAGTATTGCGTAAAACCCTTCAAAATGTATTTAGTCAATAACATTTCTCTGTATTGAATTACATCACGAAGGGTTGAGGAGTGCAGTCATATTGCATCAGACCATGAGAATGTTTCGAGCGTGCGAGAGTCGCGCACATTGATTCGATGCCCAAATGCAGCCATCGATTCGATTGAAAAATAATCAAAAAGGAGGGATTTTACGTGGGAATTCACCCAAAGGAAACTCACATTTTTGAAAAATCTATCGAAGCAGATTGATTGTTGAAATCCATTTCAGTGAGTAGTACGTTCTACACTACAATTTATAGTGGAATTTCGATCCACAATTCATACAAAGTCATATTTTGAGAACTGTTTTCAGCAATTCACTTGTTCAACACAATCAAAGTTCATTTTTCACACTTCAGCTGCCCCGAGATCCCATCAACCGCGATGTTAAAAAGCGCTCTTTCTTGACTCTCCAAAAGCAAAATTCAAATTCACAACTGAAACATTTCGTGGACGATGACGATGAGCGCGCACAAGATTCTATAATCGACTAAAGCTGTAGAGATCAACAAAACTATTTACCCTAAAGATTTACAGAATGGAAAAAACATTTTTTTCTCTTTCGTGTTGGGTTCACATTTGGAATGGTGCTAGTTGCGTTAGTGTTTGTGGAAAGAACCCCATAGTCATGAATGTTTGTGTGTATCTGCTATAAAATGTTGGTATGCACCAACACTTGCACACATAAATACGGTACGTCTGTGTGAGCCAGGTACTGCCACCTTGTGCTGCAGCAGCAACATAGCATCGAATTTAAAATGTAAAGCAGCACAACAACAACAAACAACACCAAAAGCGACAGCAGCAGCGGCAGCGGCATAAGCAGCTATAAGCCACAATATCATAGAACGGAAGGATCGCACAGAGACCCTCATTTTCAAAAAATACTTTAATAAAAAAAAAACCTTGCGTTTGTTGTACAATTGTACAATCAACATTGTGTTGTGTGCGCCAGCCTATTCGACCGAAGCCGTACATTGCGTTACGATGTGGAACCGAATAGATATCTTTAATGGGAAACTTTTATTTTTCCACTCGCTGATGGCATTAAAATGATATTATTATCATTCATTCTGAGAACACGTTTAAGGATTTTTCATGTTGCGTGTGTTCGCGACGCTAGGTGAGGTTAGGCGATGCTAGGCGATGCACTATGACGATAATTTATAACACCGAACGATGGCACAGACGACTGATTTCGGCTTTACAGTTTTGTGTCATCGATCGAATGGACGGAACGCAATATTGGAAGGAAATTACAGTCAACTATTGAATGAATTTGGGGAGAATGAATTTTCAATTTCGTTTCACGATGCATTGTATGTTTCGGGGGTTTTGTGTGTGGTGTCTATTCCGTCTACTGCTGTGGTTGCTGCTTCTTATTGTAGTGTTTATAGTTTTATGCACGCATGCATGTGTAACATATAAAATGTGAGATGTAAGATGTGTGAGCAGTAAGAATTTTTCTCATTTTTTTTTTGTTCTTTCGTTCGTTCGTTCGTTCGTTCCTCTCCTCGTTTGCAGCTGGCGCCGAACATATGTTGGAAGTTTAATAAATATTATTACAATAAATTAATTATATTTTCTACTCGTCGTTCCTCTTGCTTGTTCTTATGGTCATTGCCTTGATATTACTACACAGGAATTGTCACTTTGTACCGGCGCTGCTCGATACTTTTAGTCGAGCAACTGGTTGATGGGCATGTGGGTACGTTGTCAATTTTTCAATGGCTTCCAATGCTGGGCCACAGGATGCTCAGAAAATTCTCACAAGTCGTGCTTCTTTCGAGTAATTTTTGCTTCTGTCTCATTTCTTTTGTATTTGCATCGCTATAATTCAATGGTATGACCAAAGTGCTTTCAAGACAACCCGCTCAAAATCGTCAATGTGATAAAGCTGAAGATAAGACTTTTGAGGAAAGAAGCAATAATTGCTTAATATTTCTTCTTTTTGTTTTTGCTTTTTCCATTCCTTGTGGTTAAAATGTGTATGCGTTTCCACCACTCTACCACAACATTGATGCGAAAAAACGAAAAAACGCATATACAGATAGTGGAACGAAAATGTTTTAATGTCCCTAAATGTGAACCCCTAAATGTACATTTCATACAAAATCGTAAGTGAGCGACCTCAAATTTTTTTTAGGAGCAGATGTGCTAGAGCTATGGAACAGCAGCACCAACAACAACAACAACAACGACACACCAGCACATAGCAGACACAGAGTCATACATACGCGCGTAGCACGTACGTTGAACAATAATGAACACAGGGCCAAAACAACACACCTATCATTCAATGTTGCGATAGTGGAAAGCCTGTCTACAAATAAACAGCGCACACTGCGACATCTGAGTTGAATCGCCGATGCCGATGCCGCTGTGAATACTGTGAATGAACGATGCTTTATACAAATTTATTTTGTTCCTTTTATTTCTTCTCTGTTCAATCGGCTGGCGTATCGTATAGTCATCAGTCTAAGGACCAGGTCTTTCAAAACATTTTTAAACCAAATTTCCCTGACCGATCTTCGTCCATTTGGTGGGCTTCAATCAAAAATATATATGTACACATTGTACTATCTTCTCCTTCAATCTGTATAATTTCTCAATTCGAACCGAAATTTCCGTATTTTGTTTGAATACACGGACCGTTCAAATTCCTAATTGCTGTGTGTCTCTGAAAATCCCACGGAAATGCGCTTTGAAGAAACAAAACCACATAAAACATTGGTGGTGAATTTTTTTCCAGGATGCATCGTTCGCCCTTTTGTTTCAGTTGCAACGCATGTGTTGCGACATGCAGGAACAAGAAAAGTCGCAACTTATCGATACATTCGAGTATCCGATATTTCGACGAAGAGAGAAAATTGAAGCGAATCGACGCGAATCGGGCTGGATGTGTATAGATTGAATGATATTTTCCACATCAAGCATTCCGAAAGGTTAGCCCTCTGTTTGCTCACATCGAAAGAGTCAAGGTAGATTCGGGGCATTTGGTACTAGACGATTGACGATTGGAATATGGTAATATTAACGATAGAAATTGCAAATTTCGTCAGTACTGTTGGTGAAATTGTTTTAATTGGGACCACTTGATTGCCGCAGATGGACTTGAATTTCAAGTTTGCAACTTGACATTCTAAGTTCGGTGCGAATTCCTTTGCCCGATGAATTCTGATGCTGCGTAACTCAATCGTATGCGCAAAGATCGCTGATTTTCATATCTGCGATGTTCTTTTCGCTTTTCATTTCATCTTTCACTGATAAACGGTATTTTGATAACTTCGAGTGGACAGAGAAATTAGGTCACCATTACAATCGTCGAGTGTCGAATCCCACTCGTCTTGCAATCAAAACTAAAAAAAGCGACCAAAAAAATCAAATTGTTGCTTGGAATTATTCTTGGATTATTCTTTAATTAATCGATGGATGAATGAAAATGAAATGAGGGGGAGTGCTCTCAATGTCAAAGTCAACAACATAAACAATGGGCATGAATTTAAAGATAATAAAAGATGTCAGAGCCATTGTTCGTTGACCGGTTGTATGGTTGGGTGGTTGCATGGCTGCTTTCGAATAGGACATGTCTCACATGCGCGCGAGGAGAGGCCTTTGTTGCAGTCGCTATTAACTGAATAGTCGACATGGAAATAAAAACGTAATTTAAGAGACTGCTGAAAGAATACCTTTTCGATTTCATTATTTGCTTCATACGAACTCATAGCTTCGTGTGTAATGGGTTTGGTGTGGTAATCACAATGAAAATTAAGTGATCAACAACCACACACGAGATTCATTTCCAAAAATCTAAAGAACATCAAATAATAGTAGCCTTCCTGTTTCAACGTTCTGCTAAGCATTGTTATTCTGGCGGTTATTATTATTATTATTATTATTATTATTTTGTCTTTTTTCATCCATTCTTCATTATTTCTACTTGTAAGCATCAAGAGATTTCCGGCAATATATTTCGTAGCAATGCGTTCAATCGAACATTGTGAACGGACCTGATACGCTCCGTAATAGTAAGAGTGTCGTCTGTGCGTACATGCATTCACATACCGGGAATAGTGTTGGTATTGATGGTGTGCGAGAAAAAAGGGAAGCAACCAAACGAATGAAAAAGGAATGTCTCATGTGAATCTCACGCATGAAATGGAGGGATCCCTTGTATTCAAAATACATTTGATGGGAATTCATTGCATTTCATTCCTACAATCAGATATGACTGTGTCCGTCATTATCCATGTTTTTATTCTAGTCTCGTTTGAGTTTATTGCCGATTTTTCCATGAGTAATGATTGGTCTTATCGAAAACTTGTAACTCGAAATGCTACTAAGAGCTTCCAATACCCCAAGAACGCGTTGTGAACATTTCGATTTAGTTTCAACCCACAATTTGTGCGTTCTTAATCAAAAGAAGTGTGTGGCAGATATCGCATCATAGTATACTACATATATGTTCAAGAGAAATTTCGAAAAATTCAAAGAGTCTTCAAACACTGACCGATCAGCACCGAGCAAAAGCAAAAAATGATGATTATATGAAAAATGCAAATGACGTAACGCCTCACAAGACTCCGATCATCCGGCAGAGAAATTCAAATTCGTTCTGTGGAACCTTGAACGATTCCGCTAAGAAATAGCGCATCGAACGGCTATCAGGTATTGCCGCTTCGCGTTCATCAATCGAAAACCGCCCATATCGTTATTCAATTTCCTCTAGAGCGTGAATTTGATGAGGAGTCGTTGGTGAATTTGATTTGAACAATATGCGATAATCGGTTAAACGTTGTGTGCACAAACGCGAGATGGTCGAACAAGAATCTAATGCAAAACCATTTTGATTCTTCGAAAACCAAATAACGAATTAACGAAAATCACGTTTTTTTCTTTCGAACTGCCGAGCTGGAGTTAACCGAATGCTTTCGGTATTTCAAATTCTAATTATTTCTTTTAGACAAACAAATTCTCATTCGGGCATTTCGTATCGGTTCCGGATAATCGAAAACCAGCATTTGAATTAGCACGTAGCACGCAGAGTTGAAACCGAAAATCGAATATCAACAGAAAATAACAGACAAAATGGTAGAACGTTAAGAGCGAGTATGTAATGTAACAGCAAAAGTGTTTTTTTGCTGCATTCAACTTACCGTTCCATCGTACTCGTCATTTCACATTCATTCACACAAACCACTTATATTCTGAACATAATTCATCTATAGTTATTCTACCCAATTGCATCAATTAAAAATACACGAAAATCGATATGATGATCCGAAAAATTGTTGTTTTTTCGAAGAAAATCTATTGGAAAATGTTGTTGAAATGTTGACAATTAAATTTTCTAAAAAGAACGCGTGCCCCCAGACAAAATATTCGTATCAATGAATGAAAAATGAAATATGGATACGCTTTCGAATCGAAACCGAAATGTCAAAAGGTTTGAAAAATTTATCGTTTTTCGAAATTGTAACCGTTTCCCATTCGAATATTTCCTATTTGTACGTTAAACGAGCGTGACTCATCCTATGAGGCGATACTTTGATGACTTGGACAAAAAGCAACTCCGATGCTTTTTAATCCATTCCAGCTTTTCTGCCCCCGGAATCCGTCAAACGAGTTACAAATCGACAATTTTTCCCCTCAGCTTATAGTTAAATGGCCGACTTGAACGACAAAATGGCTTAGAATTCCGATTGAACCGACAAATCACGACCTTTTCGATACAAGTTTCAGGGTGACAGTTGATCATCGCGTTCTAAAAAAGAAAAGAAATTAGTACAACATTGAGTGCATCAAAATAGCCCATATTACATTTGTATACTCGTATTTCGCGCGCAACGAAACATAACCCAACAAAACGTTGTTATTGTTTCGCTGATGGAATCCAGTTGGGCAGAAAACCACCGACTATCAAAACGAATTCAACATGAGATTCAAAGCGATTATGACTGATCAGAATTGCATGAAGGACTTCAATAGTAAGTGGCCAGGGTGGCGATGGAGATGGGAGAAAAGAATATATCATTATGTTCGTTTGTTTTTTATTTATTTATTTTATGATTTCATTTCAAGATCTTATCGGGACGTTTTCTAAATTGACGAAAGATGCAGTTTTCCTTATAAAACCGGAGGGTATAAAGATTCTCAGCGATGGAAATGCAGTGCACATGATTCCATTGATGTGGGCCGACATTGGCAAAGAGGACTTCTTTACTCATTATACAATGGAGGGGAACGATGAAGAAAACAATGAAATATGCTTGTCGGTGAGCCCAAGTAAGTGATTCCATGGAGCATGGCTTCCACTTGCTGACCCAAAATTTCTTTTCAGTCAAACTCGCCAGTGCGTTGAGTCTGCTCAAAAATGTTGCGAACTATATGCAAATAAAACTGACAAACAAGCAATTTGCATGTCTGACTGTTGAAATTGAAGTGGTAAGTGTACATTTGGGGAGTGTGGTTTTCAGCTTGATTATTAGGGAAATATTCTAGCCTTCAGTTAGTGCAACAAATTGCCGAACAATGATCCACGATGTGCCCGTTACGTTAATAACAGCCAGCGAATGGGAAGAATACAAAATTCCGAACTTGCCGCCGATGGATGTAAGATCGTTTGCTGATTTTCCAATTCAGAATCTTTACCTTTTCAGCTCGCTTTCATCCACAGATGCAAATCAAAATGCCTTCCTTACGATCCTTGCGAACGCTTTGCGATAAAATGAAGAATTTATCGCCAACGTTAACGATACTCTCCAATAACGATGGTGACTTGGGCTTCGTCGTGGAAACGGACTCAGTTATGCTTTCTAGCAGATTTTACAATTTAACCGCAAAGAATTTGCAATCTTGCTCGGAGGTTTCTTGTCGCATCGACTCCAAGCAACTGGCCATGTGTTTTGGAAGTAATCAGGTTTGTTGGGGGAAAGGTGTCAAGGAGTCGTATTATTAATGCATCCCTCCAATTTCCAGTTCCAAACCGTCGAAATGACTGGAGGAGTCAAACAGGACGACTTTTTCAGCGTATTGTTCTTGATAAGAGATAACGTTACCCTGAGTTGCTTACTGCATGCTGTTTCGATTTAATGCATTTATTTTGTAGATTTTTTTCAATTAGAAATAAAATATCATTCGTAATTCAATTGTGGCTGGACTGGAATTGAGTTTGGAGTCTAAAATGAGAATGAAAATGAAAAGAAATCAAGTGTTGAATTTGATCCTGCTCTCTTTTGATGTCTACCTCATTCGCTGATAATTGTGAGTGCGCTCGCTAGGGCTTTCACAACTTCTCTATTGTATTCCTTGAGTCCTAAGCAAATGACAACGTCCAAATCAGTGTCGATGTTGAGTCGACTTATTAAAAATCGGATCACACACTCGATTTCATCTGTCGTCTTTCCAAATTTATGTTTCACATTCATACACTGATTCCGAATGACTCCATTGAATGCTATTTCATTGCTTGCAACAAACACATTGTTGATTTTTTCATATTGACTCACAATTAACATGTATTTATTCGCGAATTTGTGAAAAACTACATCAGTGTGGATGTTATTTATCTCGAAGCCGCTTAAAATATTAAATTTCATTTTGTTACTTGTTGCCATTGCGGTGTTTCTTCTCAGCTTGTATAACCTCACTTTATCGGAATGAATTTTCGAAATGTCATTCCCGTCCAACGATAAGTTGATCGAAATGAGATTTCGCATGCGGAAACACCAAATACTGGTTTGAGTATTTTTTGTTTTTTTTTTAATTGCTCTCTTGATTAGATTGCTTTTGCGTAGCTCTTCTATGTATTCGAACGAAGAAAAAAAAAACCATTGTCAATAATTCATTTTCAATGTATTTACTAAAGGATTGTATTGTTGAATTAACTTTTGTATATTTTATTGGCTTAAGGTCTAAAGTACATTTAGTAAATAAATAATCTTAGATTTTTTCCACATTTCTCCCGTCATACTCATCTGCTTTACGATCCATCAAATATTTTCTTAATTTTTTCAATGTTAAAAGTCTTTCGTTAAATTGGCCTTTCATCTCCACCCGTGACGAGGCACCTATTAATTTTCCGATCAATAAAGAATTTGCCAACTACACATTGAGTATTATAAAACAATCCTAGGATTTTTCTCATCTTCTTTTTTGATTGAAAAACGAAACATATAATCATTGCTGTTTGACGGAAAATGGCACGAATATGTTGTGTATTCAAGGAACTCAACTAACGAGTTCATCGACTTACAAATATTCGGTTGACACTAAGGAAAATCATCACTCGCGCAATTTATGTTGCCTATACATCCAGATACGCTTCTCGCTTTGCGTCTCAATCCCAAGTAAAGAATTAACTAAAGCTGTATTTTTGATCATGCAGAAGTAGCTCGAGCTCGAATTGAAGCTTTTCAATCATTCAAGGAAAATTCTCGGCGGCTTAATAGCACGCAAGTTCAGCAAATAAACAACAAAACGGTGGCCAAATGCTGAATTCAAGAACTTTTACAAAATCGCTTGGGGAAATTGACAAAAAAGCAAAAAAAGTCTTTTTTCGTTGTTTTCAAATTCATTGCACATACTCATCAACGTTTCATTACGTTGTTTGTACCTCAAAAGTGATCGTTTGTCAACTAGTCAATTGGACGTTTCGCGATCAACGATAAAGCCACAAATGATTATTTAAAAAATGATAAAGCTATAAATTAATACTAATAATACAAATGTATCGGACGTTATCGATGAATGAATGACTAACCAAGAGGATATTTCTATAATTAGAATTAATTATAACCAGAGAATTAAAGGATTTGTTCTTGCGGTCATTTCGATTAACTCGGATGAAATACGGTGAATGCATTCGCATAAGTCAAACCGAATGCAGGTGGATTAAGCTCATGCGGATGCCTTCGTCAGATGAATGATCAAGTGAAGGAAAAAATATGCATGAGTTAGGAACGCCGGAATATGACGACTACGATGAATTTCTCAAATTTTTCCAAATTTCCTTTTCAACGCGACCTTACTGCCATTTGCGGCAAACGTTTTTCGAAACCAAATTCATTGAGCTAAATCAACGTGAAATTTCACTTTGTCTTTCTTATTATTCTTCTTTTCTTCTCTTCTTTTATTTCTTCGCAAAATATAATGTGAGAATTCACATACAAATTGTGGTGGTCTGTTTAGGCACTATTCAGCGGAAGTCTTATTACAAAATATAAATATATCTCTTAATTCATTTGTCTTAAAGTTTTTTCGTGGAATTCTCTCTCACTCACTTCCCTTTCAAACAGACTGCCCAAATGACAAACGGCTACAGGTGCAGTACATCCTTACGAATGGCTTGCTGCTCCAGTCGGTCAATGTTATTTTTCTAAATTAACGACGGCTCCTTCAAAATTCTGTAGGTTAATTCAGAGCAAAATGTTTGTAATTGTTTTGTATTTTTGAGTAACAACGAATGCGTCCTTCTGGTCGAATCTCATGGCCAATTGATTCTCCATTTAATTCTCATTCTTGATTATTCAATGCCTTTTACTTCGAATCCCCACATGCCATCAATATTGAAAATAATTTCTCTTTTTCATGACAATCGATTGCTCTGAATGGTTATGCTAATTTTGAAGAACTCCTTGTAAATTCGATCGATGATTGCAATTTGTTTGGGAAATATAATATCAATAAATGTATATTTATTATTTTATTTTATTGTTTTGTAAGAATGAACAAACTTTAATGGTTGGCGAAAAGAGACGATGAAATTTTCATCAAAAAACAGAAAAAGGCAAATAAACAAACCTTTCAAATTATAATTACGAAAAAAAAAAAAATTGAGATAATAGTGAGATTTACGAAACAAAATTCGGATTCGTAATGCACAAATTGAAAATCAAGAACGCAGGAAAACCAACTGCCTTGAAGCATTTGAAAGCAGAAACTATACTTTCGAAAAAACGATCGATCCGATTAAGACGAGATTAAAAACAAAACAAAACAAAATGAGAATTCATGGCTCACAAAGGACTCAAACAAACATCTACGATCCGCTGGAGTTAATCGTGATCCACCGAATTGCGATTGCAGTCTTTTCCGTTGCTTCCACATTCATCCAATCATCAATCACATTTAATATCATTTCCGAAGGATCTGCTTGTACTAGTGGCTGTTTGAGCAATGACCGGACCCGCAAGGACCAATTCTGCAGTAGTGATGGACGCGATGGTAGTGATGGTGGTGGTTTTGGTGATGGCGGCGGAGGTGGAACTTGTTGTCTCATTTTCTCCACTTCCTGTTATTCTCTCTAGTTCATCTGATGAACTATTGCTGTAATCGTCATCTACCTCGTACCGATGGCATTTCGAATGCAATTTGATATTCGCCATTCGGACTTCTTCTCTTTTTTCGTTTCCATCATCTTTGCTCTGCTGTTGGATCTGCTGCTTGTATATTTGAGTCAGCTCGGAATTACTTTCTAACGTAGAATGCACGCTCGATGGTGGACTGTAATGGCTGTATTCGGATGTGTTCTCTTCTTCATCCGAAAGCATTTGGTTCGCCGATCGTCGATGATTTTGTATGCTCGTCATTTGAGTTTTATATTTTCGGGCACGAACGCCTCGGCCGATTGGCAGTCGAGCAAAACTGAAAAATGAATGTTTACATCATTTTCTTTCTCCGTTTCTGATTGTAGTTCCGCCGAAACTCACCTTTTGCGACGCAATGAATAGCTGTTTTCAGGATCTTCACCCTCTTCATCAGTCCAGCTGTCATCGCAGCATTCATCGCCGTCATCATCATCGTCTCTATTGTCGTCCACATCGTAGCTGTGATCGTTGCTAGCCTCAATTTTATGTTTATGCGAATTGTAATTGTTCTTCACCTTGACATTGCCATTCGTCGAATATGTTGGACAGCGGCTTATGACCGTAACTTGATCGTTTTCATTGACGCTTATGAAACTGCGCCGGGCAGCCATAACATCAAACAAAAGGCCACCATCAATTGAATTATTGCCATTGTCCGATTGGAATGACAGGCGATTTTCGGTGAAAAACTCACTGACTTTGCGACCCAATCGCTCTAAATTATCATCGTCACTGCAATCACGAATGTCCAATCGCTCATTGCTGTTCATCGCATCGTTGATCAATTGTTCGTCGGGGCTTGAGCAAGCGTCATGATATGTTGTTAAATCGCTTGTTGTCGTCACGGGATTTCCATTATTTGAACAGATGGCTTCTGAGGTTAGTTCTTGTTCGTTTTCATCTTGGGATTGATAAGGATGTAGTTGGTTTTGCTGTGGCAATGTGAACGATGATGGAGATGATTGATACTGTGACCTTCGATAGTTCTTTGTTGAAACGTTGCGAGCTAGCTTGATTGTGGTGGCGGTTATCGGAGACGGAGATCTTTCCAAGCACATTGATATATCTCGTGATGCCAAGCAGGGACTGGGCGTACAATCGGTCTCGCTGATTTCCATGTTGTCCGTTTGAATCGACACATCTATCAATTTCACTTTCCGCAGCTCCATCGGTTCACTTTGAAACCGACGATCTCGTATCGGACTCGATTTCGTTATTTGGGAATAACCCGAGCATTGGCTGCTGTTTCCAGCCGAACCGATACGTCGGTGACGTACTTTCCTCTGAGCATGCATTGATTTTGGCGTAGCTAACGTGTTTGTGGCAATACTGACTGAGTTTGTTGTGCTCGCCGTCGGTATTGATGGCACTGTTGGCACGGCTAGTACTGATTTTGGGTGAGATGAACCGTCGAGTTCAGCATAAAGAGCAGCTTTAACCGGACTCTGAAATTCAATGGGAACAATTTGAGTCAAATTTTGATTCGGAAATACTGAGAATCTTAGTTGAAGTCTACCTCCGGACTGGTCGTTGTGGTGGTTGATTGATGTTCAGGCGCTGATGGGTAGCCTAGATTGGACAATTGAGACTTTCGTTTGTATATTTGCATTTTACCAAATGTGCTGCACATACGCTTCGACATTTTGTGAGTGGGCAATATTTTTCGTTCACGTCTGAAATTAAATTAATTTAAAATATTGGCATGGATTTGTTGATGTAATTAACTGGTTCTATATATTGCAGTGGTGCAAGTGGCGGTACATATCAGCCTAGGACACTTACTCAGATATTTCTCTTTCACGCTCTTGCAAATACAACATTAAATCACTCAATTCACTGAATAATTTGTTAGTTTTTTCTAATTTTGCTTGATACACCAATCGTATATCTTGTGCATGTTTCCATTCTGCTGTACGTTTGCGTATCAAATCCTGTTCAAATTTATGAATATTCGTTCCATTTTGTGTCATTTGCATCATGTGTTGACGTACTTCTTCCTTCCAGGATTTCTGTTTTTGGAAATACTGCTCTTCGGATTTTTTCAATAATTCCGGACCGGCAATTTCTAAATGATTCAAAATGATCTTAAACGGTGGGCGATTTCTGGGTTTGACACTCCAGCATAATTTAACGATGAGTTTAAAGCCTTCCGGGCACGTCGATGGTATAGGCAAATGCAATGAATTGTTTCCAACGCCCCAAATTATGGCGGATGAATCAACATCCTTGTAAGGTATTTCGCATGTCAACATTTCCCATAGTACGACGCCATACGACCAAATGTCTACTTTTTCCGAGCATGGTTCATTTCGAATTACTTCTGGTGCCATCCTATTTGAATAAACCACATACCCGCATGAGAATACAAAATCGATATTTAGACAATTTGCCAAAAAAAAATATTTACCATGACACGGTTCCGGCAAAGCTCATTTTGGTACTTTTTTCATTCCATTCTCGGCTCGTGCCAAAATCACTTATTTTGACGATTTCATTCAAACCAATTAAAATGCTGGAAATAAAAATATAAAGAAAAAAATACAGTACAGGCTCATCGGTAACAATGCCATCAGGCATCGCGCACCATACGTACTTTGGACTTTTCAAGTCTCGATGGATTATCTTATGAGAATGTAAATATTGCATGCCAGTGGCTATTTGTTTGGCCCAGGACACGATCCGAACTGGCTGAACCACTTTCTCATCTTTCAAAATGTTCTGCAACGGACCATACGGACAGAATTCCATGATTATACAAAACACTGGAGACAATGTACAAACACCTCTGCGAAAAGAAGTAAATTCAATTCAATTCAAAATCAGAGAGAGAGAGAGAGAGAGAGAGAGAGAGAGAGAGAGAGAGAGAGAGAGAGAGAGAGAGAGAGAGAGAGAGA
>JANSTV010096157.1:0-19971 GCA_027564135.1 Lestremia cinerea
TAGAGAGTGAGAGAAGGGGGGAAGGGGGAGGGGGTGAGGAGAGAGAGAGAGAGAGAGAGAGAGAGAGAGAGAGAGAGGAAGAGAGAGAAAAAAAAGGAAAAGAGAGAAAAAAAGAGGAATGGAGAAAGATGGAGAGAAATTGAACCACTCACCGTGAAGAATTGTTGAACGTATTGTAGCAAATATAAACCGCAATCGGTGAAATTTGTCTGCTGAGGAACTTTAACACAATGACCTGGTATGTTAAATCTAGTGAATGAGTGATTAGATTGTTCTAAATTCATCTTAGTCTTATATTCGCATGTTAGATAATCGCGCAGAGTGGCCACAACACGAGTTCGTGATGCTCCAGCCAATGAATCGAATATCAAAATGCACGGCCTAAAATAAAGAAATAAATGCTTGTTGAAAGCCAGAACTTTGCGCATCTTGTCGTTTCATAACTCACTGTTTGATCGGCTGCGTGGTCGGATCCGTTTCAACGTCACTATCATCACTGGCCAAATCACTTTCATCACCTTCGGCCTCATCACGTTCACTTTCGTCATCCAATAGAATAGCATCGATCTCTCGCTTGGACACTGGTGTTATCGTCGTATTGCCGATTTGCAAGGACAAGGCTTTCCTTTCGTTTTGCTTCTTCTTCACCATCGCCAGTTTGACGGGTATATTGCCTTCCATCGTCAACGGTCCTTTCAGTCCCGGATAGCAAATGATGGCCAAGAACCAATGTGATTGTTCGTTGATTGGAATGACGATGAAATCTTTCTCGAAAAGATTCACATTTTTCGTCCAGTTTTTGACCCGCATGTGACGCTTTTGGGCAGCCGTCAGTTTCGTTTCCTTATCGCCCGACCTCTGTTTGGTGTTCATGGTGGTTAGCCGCTTGTAGAAGAACGTGCTGAATACATGTGTCTTTTCTCGCTGGTCCTCCCTCAAATACTCCTCCAAAACGTACTTCAAGTAGAAATCAATGATGGCATCGTTCAAATATTGATCGATTGCCAGGCATGTGTAGTCCGCCAAGTGAATAGATATGCCGCCCCGTTCCTTTGGGTAAGTTAAAATGACATTGCTGTTTTTACTGTTGATTGCCGCCGATCCAACAGTCTTTGCCGATGCTCTGCTCAGCATCGTTTTCGCATCATCGGCAGATATCTCCTCGAAGATGTTCAGTGGAAATATTGATTTTATCACAGATTTGGATTCCTCACTAATTTGATCCACTTCGATTATGATCCGTTTGTCGTGGTCGTTATTAGAAAATGGGCTGTAATAGGGCTGGAGGGATTGTCCTTTGCTATTCAATGTTGTGCTCATTTCCAATTGTTCTCGTACATATTTCCCGCATGAGTTATTTGCGTACAGAAATATGATGCATGTACTCGTAAAATGACCCACAACTTTGGCTATTTCCGATTTCTGAATATTCAATATTGTCTTCTCATCTCGCTTACAGTGCGGCGCGACGATTTTAATACCTTTGCTTGTGATAACCAACTCTTCAGTTGGTTCGAACTTATACGTTCCAATCCGAATTACCTTAGGCTTGAACATTGCTTTCAAGCGATCATTCGGATCATTGATTTTTTCAATTTCTTCCCGAACGAAATCTGCAAGAAAAAGTAAAATTTTCCATTCATCAAAACGAACATTCAGCAGAAATTCCATCCTAATATGATGATTATGATCGCTGAGGTTGACACTTCGAGACCGACACAACACACCGTCTACCAATTCGTTTACATTCATTCAACCTAAACGTTCTAACAGTGTACGATGTCATTGCCGACTATTGCTTTTCTAGTGAAATTCGAATTATTCTCTCAGCTCGGCCCTTGATAGCCCATCAACGTTGCATTTCATTGCAACTCAGCGCACTTTGGAAAAATCTTACCATCGTCCATTTTTCCGGAATTCAATTATTTCTTTCTCGGCGAAAACTTATCAAGCAAAAACTCCGCTTTCGTTTTACACAACTAATTTGAGGTTATTTTACAATGCACTTCATTTTTACTGTGACCGGAATGAAGTTGGTTCGATTTGCTTCGTTTTCAGCATAAATGTTCAATGGCGTCGGAGTGCGCGTTTCTGCATTGCAACTTGGCAATTTCAAAAATGAACGAAATAAAGATTGAATGAATGAATGAATGAATGTGGTAAATTTTCCTAGCCAGGACATGGTTGCATCCAATATGCTCGAAAAAATGATTTGAAAACGACATTTTGTTGCGTGGCTCGATGCTTTGATTGAATGCTGACAAACAAACGCTGAGTTGAACACTGGGTACTCACCGGCAGGAATAATGTCGTGCTCTTTGATATCCGGCTCGAATTGAAATGGCTTCACGTTTTCCTTTTTACTACTGGCAGTGATCTGCAATGAAACGCAGGGAAAGGCGGTTTAGCCAATTAAAACTGGCTCGACCAGAATTGAGTTGTCGAGGGATTACCTTTGAATCGTTCTGAGAATCGTCATCCTCTTCATCGCTACTCAACGTTAGTATGACTGGCTCCTCGGGCTTAGCCTTAGCAGCTCGAGTTCTTATCGCAGCTGCAACCAAAGTCGCACCCCGCGTAGAGCTCATCCGAGCGCGGGTTGATGTCAATTGCCTGAACGATGAAAGAGGAGGAGCGTTTTAGTCAAAAAGAAATTTGCCCAAAACATGCGAAAATCGTACTTGATTGCTTCGTTCGTCAGCTTCTTCTGGGCGAGTTCAGCTTTCAGCTTTTCCACTGGACTCTGTGTAGCTACCGTTGTGGCTGTTGTTGTGGCTATTGCTTTCGCCTTCGTCGCCACCGCACTACTTGTAGTGACCGGTATTCTTTTCACTTCGTCCGTGAATATTCGACGGCATCGATCACACTGGGCTAAATTCTGTGAAGAATATCCACAGAATGGGCAAATGCCAAACACACCGGGGATGATCCGTTGCGGTGGATCATTTTGCTTGTGGACTTGCGGTATCGGAATTGCTGCTTTCTGCGTAATCACTTGAGATTGCTGCTGTATTATCGCCTGTGGTGGGGCTTGCACTTGATGGGTCGGCTGCTGCTGGAGTTGCTGTTGTTGTTGCTGCTGCTGCTGTTGCTGCTGCTGTTGTTGCTGCTGTTGTTGTTGCTGCTGTTGTTGCTGCTGCTGTTGTTGTTGCTGCTGCTGCTGCTGCTGCTGCTGCTGCTGCTGCTGTTGCTGCTGTTGTTTCAAATGTAACGAATTCTCTGCTGCTAATATAAGTTCGCTTGGTTGTTGCTCGGCAATATTCACCCCAACTGTTACCAGATAATCGATATTGACCCCAGGATTGGGTATGCAATGAATGTCTGTGTCAAACGAAAACGGAACTCCAACTTGTTCGAGCAGTTCTTGAACGGTGCAGCTCTCCTTCGGTAACGTGAACGTGATGAGTCTTTGTTCTCCATTTTGCAAAATTACCAACATCTTGGCACTTTCGCGAGTTTCAGTGCTGAGTTCCTGCTGCTGCTGCAATTGATGTTGCTGCTGATGCTGCTGCTGTTGTTGTTGCTGCTGCTGCTGCTGCTGCTGCTGTTGTTGTTGTTGTTGTTGTTGCTGCTGTTGCTGTTGCTGCTGTTGTTGCTGTTGTTGCTGTTGTTGTTGTTGTTGTTGCAATTGCTGTTGTTGTTGAATCAATGCTTGTCCTTGAGGAATTTGATTTTGTCTAATTTGAACTCGTGGCGGGCCGTACGTTAACGGTCTTTGGGCAATCAGGCTCGAGTTAACAGCGACTGGACGCATAGCTCTCACTGCCGTTGCTCCTCGAATGACTGGTTTTGGTGTAAGTGCATTGGCATTTTGTTGCTGTTGTTGATGCTGCAGACGTTGTTGTCGTTTGTACTCTGGCAGCGTCATTGTTCGGCCATTGGTCAACGTGATGATTTTGTTTTCATCTCCAGGAGCGTCTTCTAGCGAATGCATGTTCAATGTGGTTGTTTGCGTACTCGTTTGTACTAGCGGAGGCGGGACGTGTTGATTATGGTGAATGAGTGGCGGGGGATTGCCTGGAACAATGGTCTGCTGTTTCGAGATTTTTGCTGCCTCTATGCTATCTTCTAGATCTTCGTCCATGCTTCCGGTTGTTGAAACAGCCACCGGAGGAGTCGAAGAAGCAGACAACGGTGCTAGTGTGGCAGTTTTGACATTCGCAATATTTGTGCTGATCGGGGTTGGATTCACTTTGAGGGGAGTCGAAGTTGCCTGGACAGCGTTGAATGTGTAGCGAGGACCAACGGGCCGTTGTCGCGGCTGTTGCAGCTTCACTGTTTGCGTCGGCGGTCGTACTCCTGGCGGATTGAGTGGGGCCCGATGCCGTAATACTGGCATTCGGGCTCGAGGCTGCTTCTGAACAGTGGCCAATGTTATCGGATTTCCAACACGGGCCGGAGCTCGGATCGGCTGTCCTGTTTGATATCTAACTATATGTGATTGCATGACAGCCTGTTGTGGTTGCGTCACCAGTTTCGGCGATGGCGTTCGCTGTGATTGGATGATATTTGGCGGTGTCATTCTTGGTCGCGGTCCAATAACCCCTCGTTGCATTGGTTGTGGTGGTGTCGCTGAAAATATTCGTTTCGTTAAACAATTCGACCATTGTTGTTTGTCGTCTGATTCGGAGTCTGACTCACCGATTGGAGTTGTGAACGTTTTACGAGGCGTTGGTTCATAAATGTACGTGGGTGTCTGGGCTTGCGGACGCACCAGGATATTGTTGCTGCTATTTTGTAAGGTTATCTGATGCAGCTTTGGCTGCTGCGGTTGCTGGGGTGTTTGGGGTTGTTGAGATTGTAGGGGTTGTTGAGGTTGTTGTGGTTGTTGTGGTTGTGGTTGTGGTTGTTGCTGCTGCGGTTGCTGTTGTTGCTGTGGTTGTGGGGTAAGACTCTGCTGAATGACTATTTGTTGAGCTTGTTGTGGTGACGGCGTGCCAGCGCCAGAAGTATTCGCAGCATTTGGCACTAAAATTTGTTGTTGAGTCTGCTGATAATGCTGTAAAACTATTTGTTGCTGATGTTGTTGATGTTGTGGTTGTTGAATTTCGATTGCATTCTGAAGGTGAACGGGTGATTGAACGATGGTCGGAGTCTGGGCTTGAATGATTTGCTGCGTCCCGTCACTCGGTATCTCCGTCGAGTAGTATACCTGCAAAACATAGAAACATGTTGGTTAGTTCCATCCGATCATTCGGCAACATACACACAACACGCACACACACACCACGGGGACACGTATTGACACAAAATACACAAAGAGATTTTGTCGCATTTTTCGCCAAATCGCACGAAGTCAATGTTAAATCTCAAATACCTGTTGGGTTTGTGCCTGCGGAAAACTATCACTATGCAATTCTTCATCTTGTATTACAAAATGGGTCTGTGTGTCGCTTTGAATTTGATGTTGTTGCGGTTGTTGGTGATAAATTATTTGCGGTACCTGATTATCCATAACTAAAGTCGTAGTCGGTTCGGTCAGTAAAACCTACAGGAATTGAATGGAAGTCATCGATAATGATAATGCTTATAATACACCGATTAACAAACAATAGAGAAATAATTGCTCTAAATTTATTGAATTTAACGCACCGACGGTGATCCATATTGTGTTCCATCTTCATTCATGACAACATAGTTGTCAAGATTTATATTTGGATACATTCGTTTAATATCGTCAAAACTTTGTAAGGTTACACACTGATAATATTGCGCCATTATTGAACTAAAACGAATATTTGTCAAAAGGAGATTAATGCGATTCTACTTGTCAAACGTAAAATCATCGAAAATTATTGCAAACGAAAATTTAAATAAAAACAAATAAACTAAGGTATGGAAAAAAATAAAAAAAATAAAAAAAATCAAAAATACCAAACAAAAATAAAATTTATTTCTCTACGAGAAAAAAAGCTAAAGCCACAAATGAGAGAAACCAAAATAATGGGGAATTATATCAGCCATCCCAACACATTGTATTTGTATGAATGATGAACACTAGAAAACCACTATGCCGCCGAAATAATTGAATTAGTTAGCACAGCATTCTTGACATTTAGCTTTCATTTGATATGTCAGAGAAATTTCGTGTGATATGAGCCGTTTGATAAATCACGCATCGAATTAATATCGGATCGAATGCCCAATCACGGTGCACAGCCGCCTCTGAGTCTCATCTCGTCGAACCAAAATCATATCTGGTGTGCATTTCATTCACAAATGGTCTTTTTGTGCCAAAACAGTGCACACCGAATAAATAGCATTGCATCCGCACATAAAATGAAACACGAAACAAGAAAGTCGATTTCTGATCATTTCATTGCGATTGACAGTCGACCGAAAAGCGTTGCCAATCAAACGATGATTTTTAGGAACGTTGAATGGTTCGTCTGACGATTTTTTCGGAACCGAAATATGTTAATTCTCATAAACCATCAATTTCGAAGGGATTGCTCAACTCAAAATGTTATTTTTATGCACAATTTGTTGCGAATAGCAGTAGTTGTGCTGTATTTATTGATGATGTTGTTGTTGCTGTTGTCGTTGTTGTTGTTGTCTTTGCTTGTGCTCGGGTATGTTGTGTGCGTGCGTATTATTATGGCGATACAGAAGCGATATATTGCAAAAGTGGTTTTCATATTGTTCGACAGCAGACACATCTCATTCGTTTGCGTTTGTTAGTTTTTCACACAAATGCACATTTCTTTTTGCTACTTACCATTCGACTTTTAGCTCTTTTCTTCTTCACCATACGTATTCTAACGTTTAAAATAATTCCACTTGGTTAAAATCTAATGAAAAAATCCAATTTCAACAAGTTTTAAATCCAAACTATTCGATTCCACTCTCTTCACTACTGCGTGAAATAAAAGCCGTGAACCATTTCTGACTTACTGATGTTTGCCATCTTTGGGAAATTTGAATAGGCGTGCGTGTACATGCACATAGTATGAGACCCAGCTGCACAACAGTACCACTGATGGTGGCCATATTACAAAATGGCGCCGTTCAGTGGTAGTGTTGCCAAATTGGGCTGCTGCAACGAATGCACTGGTCTGAATGTAAACACTCAACTTTTCACTTCGTTTTGGCTGCTTTTCTTTTGTTTATTTTCGTTTTTTTTTTCTCAATCTTTGTTTATAAAATCTGCTCGTTTCGGCGTATCCGAGCATTTCTTGGTTATGATTGAAACCTCGGCCGATCGGAATTTCGTTATGGCAATCATGATCAGATCGTTCATCGACATTTCGAATTCCTCTTGGAATTTTCTTTCTCTTCTTCTTCTTCTTCATCTTCTCCTAATTGCTAGAATATCAACAACACAAATGAAAACAAAACTAGATCGTTGCGTGCAATACACAGTTCATTCTTAATTTTATTCAAGCATTTAATGCGATTCAAAAAATTGCAAGGTCCTTAACCACAACGTTTTTATTGAACAAAGCCGAAAATATGTTACAAAAATTATTTTTATTCTCGATAGCAATGAAAAAACAATAAGAAAAATTAACGATTTGTTCTTTGATTTTTTGTGTTTGATCTATTTCTTCTTTTTGAGCTCCTCGAATCGTCTGGACAAGTCGTCGAAGTCGATGTCATCATTGTCATCGTTTTTTGGTCCGGCTGGCTCGGACGGCACGTCTGGTAGGTCTGAAGGAACGTTAGGCAGATTCGGAAAGTCATCAATGTTCGATGGCATCTTGGACCGTGGCTGAGGCTTTGGTGTATTCAGATTCTGAAATGAAACAAATATGTGGATTAGCGACGCTTTGTTCACGGCCCCCTTCCCCCTCCATGGGGGTTTCCATCTGAAGCAATGTTATGATTAGTGATTAATGATTCATCATTACTACCTGTGCAACATTTGTGTTTGCAACATGTGTATTTGCAACTGAAGAGTATGTGGGTAGACGTGGCTGTGCTTGTGGTCGATACTATAAATTGCAAAGTAAAATAAAGGAAAATGAAAGGAAAACTGATAAGACAAGAAGCAATGTGCAATCGACGTTTTGGGTTAGATGAGATTGATGTGAGTGATGATTAGTCTTTTGGTGGGTTATTTGATTGGGTCAGTGATGGTTTAGTGCACCGTTTCCCAATCCAAGTGGCCAAAGGCGGAGTCTCGCTCACAAATAATTCACACAACAGCAAACGGTAAATCTTACCTGTATGTTATCATCAGGATTAACGGCTGAGTACGGTGGGGGAAGACTATGTGTCTCTTCCTAAAAGTAAAATCGAATTGGGATGGGCCCAAGTCATGCATCAAACTAACACATACAAATTTCGACATTTCTACCACTCTCTCGAACATCAAAAAACCAACGGTAATTTACAAAATATAATCAAATGTGAAAACTAACCGATAGGAAATGCGTGTTAATATTCAAATCCTTCTTCTCTGGTTGATTGTCCGGATACGGCGGAATGTTGTAGTTGAATGGGGCTGATGGACCAGTTGGACCAATAGAGCCCCCACCAACATGACCACTACCACCAGGCTGTGGATAATCAAACGGCTTCATAGCTGGCGGTTGAGGCATCATTGGAAGCGCTGGAGGCTGGGGGAAATCAATGAATCCCATTGCCGGAGCAATACCACCCCCGCCACCGCCACCGCCACCACTGAGGTTGTTTCGATCTTGTAAGTCGATCAGCATACCATCCGGACCAACTGATCGCTGGTCATCTTTCATGACCTGCGGATCGGGCTCATATTCAATGTTGTAGTTTTTGGCAATCTCAATCAAATACCTGATTCGAAGAATTAAAAAAAAATCTCATGGAAACATAACTATCAGCGGGCTTGCAATTGATTCAACTTACTTTTCAACAAGTAATCTCGGCGGTGCTTGCACCGCTAGCTTGTGCATCAACTTGTCTGACACACGATGATCGCCAGTGGCAGTGCGTGCCTGTTCAGCATACGGTTTACCATACTTGGATGTCAATGTTTCGGCCACAATTTTCAACTCGGCCACATCTGCCTGCAACCGTGGTGCCACCCAAATCAAACTGGACACTGGTTCAGCAATGCCATCGTCCAATTCCTTCATTTGCGTTAAAAGACCGAATCTGGCCAACAACAGGTCGCAATACATTTCGACAATCTCCATGGCCTCCACCAAGTAATCCTCTCGGATGATATGCTCAACACGAATCTTAGCCCGTTCAACTTTCCCTGTGCTCAAATAATCGGCAATTTCCTTACGCGATTTCTGAGCCAATTCCGTTTTCTTTTTTTCCAATAATTTCAGGCGATTCACAGCCAAACGCAAGTGTGTTTTTAATTTTGAATAGTTTGGTGAACTTGAAAACATTTTGGAAGTTTAATTTATTTTAATTTTGAGAGAAATTAAATTTTTCTTTTGTGGTTAAATGCGATTTAATGTTTGACTCAAACAAACACCTAATGGTGTCCAAATGCGAAATCACTATTTTTACTTGGTGTATTAGCTCAGCTATGTGACGCATCGTTTGTCAATGTCATATGAATCATCGATAACGTTTCAAGTGTCAACAGATGTTTACATTGGTGTTTACATCGATAAAGAGTGATCATTTTTGAAATCGATTTTTTCGCTTCGTTCGCCACCGAATTGGGCAGAAACAATTCATTTGAACATTGTTGTCTTGAAATTTATTGTGCAATTGGCATTCGCAACGATCTTCTGAAAGCAGAGATCAGAAAAAAAAATTCGAAAGAAACATTATTGTAACCAACATTCCGAAAGGACCAACCCAACAAAACATATGCATTCAATAACTACGCCCGTAGTTTCACCTATCGTTTGTGTGTACTTCTCGGATGCATTTGTGAGCGAATGAGAGAAATAAAGTATGGCGTTTTGATTCACATCTCGTAAACAAACAGATATTGTGTATATTGTGCCTTTATCATGGAACGAGGTTTGTGAAATATCAAGTTGAGTTTTAATAGCCAGAAATTGTGCCATTTTTATGACAGAAAGTCATAATATGATTTGAACAAGAAATTCACATTGAAAATCATTAATTTATATGCTTCATGTATTGTTATCAATATTTATGAACGATTCTCTTGCAATTGTTGAACGAAATGTGTTTGGAAGAAGTTCACCGTGTGCGTGTGTGTATTGTGTTACTTTATCGCTGTCGACAATGTGAGGATTGATAAACAATACAAACATGATGAAGACATTGGCAGCTATTTTCAAGAAAATCATCAACGACAATCGCTAAGAAACAATGTCGAGGAATTGCATCAATTGATTTGTCGAAATCAACCAGCAGTTTGAGAGAACCTTTCCAACACCCAAAAGAAAGAAACAAAACGAAAAACAAGAAAACCGCCGACCGACACCATTGACGAGCCGACATCATCAAGGTGAACACAAAGCAAACCATCAACATGACACAATCGCGCATCAAACGACAAATCCAATTCGGCTACCTCTTCGTGGCGTTGTGTTTAATATCATTCTTCAATTGGATCAGTGAAAAACAGCAGCAGCAACAAATATCATCCCAAACATATCCACTATTGCCATTTTTCAGTCGAGTGAGTTTTGCACTGGCTGCCTCAAATGTTTATGTAAATGTTAATGTTCCTACAACAACAAATCTAAATCTAAGCCATAACGATAAGGAAATATCAAATGCGACATCGTTGAATCTATCACCGTTTTATCCGCATCAACAAGTGCCTTCGATGGTTTCATCGAAACCATCATCATCCTCCTCCACCACACCACCACCGCATTACACAGTGTTGGAATTATCGCGAAAGCTGGACAAGGAACTGAAATGGATACGGGACAATGAATTGGCTATTCCGCGAATGCAACAAATGTATGATTCGATTGATCACGTCATTGTCGCATCTCGCAATAGTACAAAAACAGTAGCTCAATTGGCAACTAGAATCAAAACGAAAGTATCGCATGCGGTCCAAGTGATAAACGACACATGCAAACAAATAACCGACATCTTACGAACGCACACAATCGTTTCGATGTCAACACGCAAATCAGCCGATCTCACAATGACGGACAAATCACAAAAAGTCCTTCTTGACAGCGTCATTCTGCCATGCACGAAATCCACTGCGGATGGATCAACTCGTGCTTCGAATGAAGGAAACGAATATGGAGAGGACAATGCCAAACAGTCTCAAATCGAAATACTAAATTACGTGAATGGAAACGGTGACGCAGTTCCTGTTGCGACTTCCAAATTTGCTGGACACTTGCGCATTCAGGACGATTTGAATTACACAATAAACCATCGCTTAATGGAAACGCTTAAATCTATCGATATTGATGTGCCAAATTTTAAAAACGTTTATTTTTTATCGAGCGATAATTTTGGAGGTGATCGAAAATGTCAGTCGCACTACACAAATAAACACTTCAGGTAAAGAGCATCCTGCGGATAGCGTTCCCGCTCGACAACTCATTGGTATCCTTTGTCTCTCATTCAGACAACTGTTTGCTGCTTCGATTCGATCCAAGAATATTATGATGGTTGTTGATTACGGCGCATCAGCGGCCAATACGGAACAGTACGATCTCATCAAGGCATTTGGTAATTTTCAATGACATTTGTGACTCTTCGCTTGATTAATTCAACGTTTCTCTTGCAGCAATGGATATAATTAGTTTGCTTAATGAAAACGATCGTCTGACAATTATCGGAGTTGCGAACAAAGCACAATCATTCGACAGTTATTTTGCACAACAAACTGGCCAATCGCAATTGCCGGCCAATCAACTATACGCAACAACGGTTGACAATAAAAAGCATTTTTTCCGATTCATTGAGTCGCTGAACAAAACGAAAGAGATCACCAATCACACATTGGCTTTCGAATATTCGTTCAGTGTGATTGAGCGAGTTTTGAAATTGAATCAATTCGAAAGTTTTCCGGAAGATGAAACGCCCATGTTGATGGTGTACATCAGTCGGGGCTTGTCGCAGATGACTGAAGCGAGAACGGTTTTGGAAGCGATTGCTAAAGGTCAAAAGCGTTTGCGGCTACCAATTATCATAAATACGTGTGCCATCATCTTGGGTAAGGGTCTGAGACCAAACGGGAAATGTTCAATTTTTCATGCAACTACTTTTCGATGCAGATGAGAAGCGGGTCATGTACGAGAAGCAGTTTTTAAAGGACGTGGCCACGCAAAACTACACCAAATACAATATAGACGTTGAGCCGACTTCAACAAGTGGTGGAGTGGACTCCAATCCCCAATGGTATGAGAAACTCAAGGCATACGATGTGGCGGGAAAGATGTTTGTGGTGAATAAACAGATGCCAAATGAGCGGATGTCCACAGCCACAGCGATTGTGACCAATGTTTGGAGCAGTGAATCGAATCGGGAGCAAAATGTTCAAGCTCATTTACCGCAGTTGGATATCCTTGCGAAAGGCATGTTGATAACTAAAGCAATGATTTGATAAGATCTTAATGAACCTGAAATGATTCCGTAGATTCAATCATTTCGATTACGAAGTCGTGTGCGGGCCAAGGCACATTTGGCGTGGATCTGTATCTAAGCGACTTAGCAGAGGACATCATCTACTTCCAGAACAAATTCGATGGCTCCTACGCATTTCTGATCGATAAGAATGGCTTTGTTATTTGGCATCCCTCATTTCCACGTCCATTTGCTATGCAAAAGGATGACATCTATCCGACGGACATCCGGTATTTAGAAGATGTTGACGATTCGATCAGAGCGCGATGGCTGCACGAGCAACAAGGCAATGTTTCGGTAACAATGGAGAAAAATAATCGACAGGAAAACGTGAGTATCATTTTGAATTTAAAAATTTCTCGGCAATTTTTCATGGAAGACTTTGACCTTTTCACAGAAATCGTACACTTGGCAACGAGTTTGGCAGTTTTACATCGTGTGCGTTGTGACGACGCACAGCGCTTTCGATGGTTCGAAAGGATTTTCTAGCTACCACTATCATCCACATCAAGAACTGTTGGTTGCTTTGAGTACAGACTCTGGACTCTTGGCCGATTCAGAGGTTAATCATGAGGCTGAGATGGATTTGGTTCATAACCGCTTGGATTTGATAGAAATGGAAAGCCATGCACCCACTGTTTGTCAGTATTTCAAGCGATATTCGGCGAGAGGTAGCTATGCTTCAATCCCCTTTCACTCCACATGCTAATCCCGATTCCTTTCGATTCAGAAAATGGAACGCTTTTTCTAAGTGCTCGAGCATTCAAGTCGCCCTTCCACTATCTGAAAACTATGTGCGACACAGCACCGCCCCCGTCGGTTGTTGACAATGAGACGAATGAGGAGTGCATCCACAAAATCAACAACATCATGGCTTATATCAAGGACACCACAAATTTAATGGATAATCCAGGATTGATGGCCGATATTCGAAATGACGTAGTACATTTCGGGCGATTGTTGAATTTTCATCGGAAACGTCATTTGCGAGCAGAAGCCGACGGAGAGTCGAGCAAATATATCATAAGAAGGTACATCACCACACCGAGTGGTGTCGTGCAAATGTATCCAAACAGTGTGCTTGACAAAACGTTCGAGCCGTCAGTGCGTTCATGGTTTATTAAAGCCATTGAGCATCCAGGCAAAATCGTTGTGACTGAACCCTATTTGGATGCAGGAGGATCCGGTTTCGTCGTCACAATCTCGCACACGATCTACGAAAGCAATATGGACGATGACCTGCATGGCCATTCGAAACACGATCATCATAGGATCGACACACCCCGAATAGCCGCCATCGTCTCGATTGATGTCACCCGTGGGTTCTTGTACAAGTTGTTGCTCAAAGCCGACGACAATTGCAAGGACGATGTGAATATCAAATGTTTCTTGGTCGAGGACACGGGCTACATTGTCGTCCATCCCAGCATCATGGAGCCATCAGCACCTTTTATGCCAATATCGTTGTCCCAAACGACAACCAGCCAAATGGAGGGATACACCCGGCGTTTGCCAATCGTCGATCATATCACACACCAAGAATCCTTGATTGCCAACGATATGCTTTTGCATAAAATATTGGTGGAGAAAAAGTTGTGCAGAAATTTGTTGGATCGGAAAATTCAACGATTTTACAAGTTCAATACATCGATAACTGATGTTCTGACCAACGTGGTAAATAGCGAACGATCAAAGTATCAGATCAAATCGATTGCGGAAACGAACTTGTTTGTTGTGTTGCTCAATGCGACGGACAGTGATGGCGGAGCGGCATTCTGTCCGTGTAGTACAGTGGATCGAGTTTGTTTCAATTGCCAACGCATGGAGCCGATGAATTGCGAATGTCCATGCGAATGTCCTATTCGGGCGATCGACAAAGGTGTTGAGGTGAATGAGTATGTGTTCGGTGACTTGGAGAGTGACAAACACATTGACATCATCAGCAATATTGACATATGCCCGACACCGGTGGAACAGTTTCAGTCGATGAAATTCGTTGACGATACCGAAGTCACCGATTTCGAATTGCCTCCGTGCTTTAACGTCACCTGTGAGCTTTACACGACACAGTTTGATTGCTTGGGTGAGTGAACTTTGCTGAACTCAATGATGACTGGCGAATAAAACCGTTTCTTTGCAATCATAGGTGTTTTGGGGTGCGAATGGTGTCAAGTAGATGTGGATGGAGACACTTTGATGTCTTCACCATTTTGTACGCATCAGTCTGCCTGCTTCAATGGAGTGCTCGGATCTCTAACACCGTATGGAGACGGAGACCTGGGTAAGTTTAAACTCACTGCGTTTGTTATGGTTTGATTAATCCAAACCTCTCGCTTATTGCAGGTGCTGTGGTGATTGACTCAATGCTTCCGTCAGCTTATGCCGCAATTGGTCCGTTGGCCGGTGCAATATTTGTGCTGTGTTTCATCGTGGGTTTGGCGATGTACTGCTATCGCAACAACACAGATCCAGGTACGCGTCTATCTTCAACATCTTCCAGACTTTTTCTAACAAATAACGTTTTCCCAGGCTCCGAGCAACTTTACATTGAATCAATCCCGGCCGAGCACAATTTCGGCTTGCCACTATCACGACTGGATTACGACAGCATTCATCCGCACAACGGAGACACCAGCTTGGACGCCAGCGATAAATACAACAATGGCATTGCATTTGCATCGGATATTTCACCATATCGCATGCCAGCTGGCAATTATCGTCGACCAAATGGTGAATCTGATCATGGATACTCCACGATGACACCGCACGAGGATTCCGATCATGTCTGTTTCACACTCATTGAACCATTGATCAGCAACAATCGCAGCGTCTCCGACTCGACTTCCATCAACGCCGAATCTACCTCAAGTCCTATTGGCCATCACAGTCAAAGGAACAAAGATCCATTCATGTCCGGATATGTCGGTGACAGTTCCATGACGACAACACTTATTTCATCGCCCCACCACATTCAAGCCCCCGTTACCGTTCATCAAGCAATGGAAGCTTCGTAGCTTCGTTCCTATTAGCCGGCTTGGAATGTTTGCTTCAAATCTCTTGCAATCTCCTGGCAGCCAACAGATTTCTGACGAGAACCTTTTTATCGTCCGTTTTTTTGACGAATCATTTTTTTGTATGTAAATTTTGATAAGAAATAAAAAAAAGACTACCATTCGATAATCCGCTTAATGCAATCAGGTTTTATTTTGAAAATGTTTCCATGTGATTTCTTCGAAAGGAGGTTGCCACACACGCATGTGTCTTTGACAGAAATCCATCGAAATTGGGAACAATTTAGAAAAAAAAACACTTGAATGAACGATATACAAACTGCATGGAAGCTCCTCAACATACATAGTTAACCTATCGGTTTAATCCTTCCTTCCATTTCAACTAATTTGAAGCCACGATGCCTCTCTGCAAAAAAAAAATGCATGTATTGAATTAACACAGAATTGCAAAGTAGGTTGCAGACGAAAACCGAAAAGAAGAAAACTTGAAGCGAGTTCAAGTTTTGTGTTCGCCCTAAAAAGTCGATGAAATCGAATGATTTACCATTCCACAACGGTGCACTGAATGAGCCGAGTTGAAATACTTCGATCGCATAGCCGATAAATAAGTCAATAAAGTATGCATGAACGTAACCAATATCTCATCGGACACATACAGCACTTAAGTCGGTAATTTGATTACAGTGTCTAGATTATGTTGACTCTGATGTAACGGTTCTGTATTCCGTGACACCGCGTTCAGCATTTAGTTTTTTGCCGATTTCCGTACCGTTTACATCTAACGATTTGTAAATTGGCAAAACTTTCGTTTTGCAACGATATCAAATCGTTTTTTCTTCTAAATTCAACTATCGGAATTCTTCAGGAAAGTCATCGTTGGTCTTCTGCAGGTGAGTGGTGGAAATCGTGGGGGGAATTCAGCATTTTGTATCATCGGTAGTGCCATTTGTGAGTTGTCATTCGATGTGAAATTCACCGTAATTCACTTGGGGAACGACGAGCCCTCAAGAAGAAAATGCGTGACTTCTAGAGATTGCTATCTTGAAAGCATCCCTCCGTCACCGCTCGTCCTATGTCGAATAACTAAGCTAATTCTCGCAAAGCTTATTCCGCGAAGCCATATTGCTGAAAATTTGACCGAATTTCAATTTGTGGTCGGTTATGTTGTACAACCATTATGGCATGACATTTTTTTTCTTCATTCGTTCAACGATTCTATCCATGAGCTTATCATGTTCGTTGGACTTAATATCAGGTTTCCTCGAAATGCATTCAATATTTCATTTGCGGTATATCTTTCAGCTTTTACGCTGATGACGCACACAAAGTAGAAATGACAATAACGGTAAAACGTCAACGCCATTCACCAATTTTTCCACCTATTTTCTTATTCAGTACAATTTGCATCGAACATACATTTGCTTTCAAAAATGTTGGTTATGAAAACCAAAATAAGATGACGACATTTGGTGATGGAAATATGCATTTTTTCATTTGGTGGGAGATTTCGAGGAAAATATCGAAGTGGACGAGTCAACTTGGCTCGCAGATGATTTGATGTTTCCCCAGTGGACTTTTTTCAAAACTTTTTGTTTTTTTTTTCATGAAAAGCAGCCTCATCATCTTTGAAATGTGAACAATCAAGGTAAAAAACAACAAGGTCAGAACAAAATGAGGAAAGCTTCTGAATCACGAGAGAATCTTGTGTCGTCCGATTCATCCAATTCGGTGAACGCTGAAGATGGAAAGGATGAACCGTATGATTCACTCAATGAAACCGGCGAATACGTTTTAACGCAAATCGAAAAGAAGTTCCTGTTGAGTGCGGAAAGAGGTGACTGCGCCGGAGTCAGACGGTATTGAATCCTTTCCATTATTTGAAATTTGGAGGTAAACTGATCCTTTCTTCCCAGCTTGATCGCAGAGTACCAAAGCAAGCCGGAAGAATTTAGTATAAACTGTGTTGATCCGCTAAATCGAACCGCATTGATTTCGGCAATCGAAAATGAAAACATCGAATTGATTCGATTGCTTCTCGAGGCAGAGATTAAAATAAAAGATGCATTGCTGCATGCGATCAGCGAGGAATATGTCGAGGCGGTGGAAACGCTCTTGTATTGGGAGGAAGAGCATCATATTGCTGGTGAACCATACGTAACTCGTGAAGAACATGTTGAAAAAACGTTGAATCATTTGCAACGACATTTCCATTACAGACATGGGAAGCGGTGGACAGTTCGTCGTCGACATTCACACCAGACATCACTCCGTTGATTTTGGCCGCCCATCGAAACAACTATGAAATATTGAAGATTCTCTTGGATCGCGGTGCAACACTGCCGATGCCACATGATGTCAGGTTCGTAATTCGCAATGTTACATTTACGGTTTCAGCCACACGTTGCAACAAGAAAAACCCTCGCCAATATTTCAATTTTCGAATCGACAACCGTCGCGAGATTAATTCATTTGTCAATTGCCTGCGACGCTGGTCTGGGCATTACAGAAAATTTCAATTTTCTCACGTAAGTTTTGTTTGCTGTTTACACGATTCGTCTCCACCGTCCGCTGCATACGCGCACCGTCCATAGCTCACGTTCGGTGACATTGACGATGTGGAACATGCAAAAATGTTCAGGACAATTCAATCAATTCATTCCAACGGTGCCGGACTAACGGGTCGAACATAGTCTATTAATGGTTTCGATAGCACGGGATTAATTTGATTTTAAGCCGATTGAATATTTGAATGTTTTGTCTTTTGCCCTATGCACGCACACACACAGATGCGGATGCGACGAGTGCGTCAATTCGAGCACAACGGATTCGTTGCGTCACTCTCAGTCACGTATCAATGCTTATAAAGCGTTATCGTCCAGTTCGCTAATAGCATTGAGGTACGCATACCACCAACTCGTCTCGCATGGTTGTTACATCGTTGAATGATTGTTGTCTATTGATGTTTCAGTTCTCGAGATCCGATACTGACATCATTCGAACTATCTTGGGAGCTCAGACGATTGAGTCGTATGGAGACGGAATTTCGAACCGAGTACAATGTAAATATTTTCACCAAAATGACCGCACATGTGATGTCATTTGAGAAAATATGGAGCTCAAATCTGATTCGATTCAATGGTGTTTCGCAGGTGATGCGTCAGAATGTTCAAGAATTTGCTACTTCGCTACTGGACCATACCCGAACGTCACACGAATTAGAAGTTATGTTGAATTACAATCCGCTAACTGGCTGTGAAATTTGGGAGCCCGGTGAACGTCAGACATTGGAACGATTGAAATTAGCCATAAAATATAAGCAGAAAATGGTGAGACGTTGCATTCATTGCGGGCTTGATTTTACTCGCTTGTTAAACTCTCGTAGCGAAGATATAAATTTTGATTTGCCCGTTTGACTCTCATCAACACGTCGTTACATTTTTAATTGGCAATAACTCTCAATCTCAATAATGTATTTCGACGTCGATATGCTTAATTCGTATTTATTTTATATCATTCTCATTCTTCAGTGATAATGATAATTTAACGATTAATAAAACTTTGACGCTTTCTCCTCCTGTACGCGCACATTCGCCATGCCACAATGATAGTTTGTCGCTCATCCAAGTGTTCAACAACTGTTGGCCGCCATTTGGTACGAAGGATTACCGGGATTTCGTCGAAAAGCCATGTCCGGCCAATTAATTCAAGTCGCCAAATTAGGCGGTATGTTCCCAGTTTATAGTTCGATTTACATGATTGCCCCCAATTCGGAAATGGGAAAATTCATGAAAAAGCCATTCGTCAAATTCATTTGTCATTCGTCAAGTTATGCTGCGTTCTTGAGTGAGTTCCATTTTGTGGGAGATTTATTTGGCAGCAAAGGCAATCAAGCGACGATTCTTTGGAATTGCAGGTTTACTCGGTGCAGCATCCCAACGCATTGAATATTTAGCCTTAGAGTTCATTGGCACTCCGTTTTTCCTCGAAATTCTGGCCGACTGGCGAGAGCACGAACGAGGATCCGTGCCAGGACCGACTGAATGCTGCATCATGTTCTACATCATAAGTAAGTCATCGAATCGCATTGAAACACGCTTGCAATTGTCGTTAAACGCATTCCAGGCCTTATTTGGGCTGAACTGCAATCGCTCTACTCCAGCGGGTTAGTTGAGTACGTGACCGACTTGTGGAACATTATCGATTTCATATCGAATATGTTTTACGTCACCTGGATCGGATTGCGCATTACAGCCTGGTATGTGGTCCACGTAAGTTATCCGAATCTCTTGGGGGCTTTCGTCTAATAACCAATTCGAATATCGACTCGACAGAGGGAACTTTGGGCTGGAGGTGATCCTTGGTATCCACGCGAGCAATGGGATCCCTATGACCCAATGCTCATCTCCGAAGGTGTTTTCGCCGCTGGAATGATTTTCTCATTCTTAAAATTGGTTCACATTTTCTCCATAAATCCGCATTTGGGTCCGTTGCAAGTCTC